>JASDQU010686512.1:79200-100537 GCA_032191745.1 Picea mariana
TGATGATGATGATGATGCTACTCTAGCTTCATGTTGTTGTTTCCATTGATGTTGATGTTCCAGCTTCATGTTGATGATGATGATGATGTTACTCCAACTCCATGCTACAAATCATGATGATATTGATGATGAAAAAAACACTTCTGATGATTTATAGATATGACTGATAGTGTTCCCAATGTTGATGACAATGTCCCATCCTCTTGATGATGTATTGAGTCCAGTCAGTCATTATTAATGTTGTCAGTAGAATGCCCTTCTTGTTAATGGGGAGTGTTGAAATATTGTAACTTCGAAGAATATTCTACCTGAGAGATTTGAATAATATTATTATATTATATTTAATTAGGCCCTATTGTTCCTTATCAAAAGTCGGCCCTATTGTGTCTTGACAGTTAAATGTAAATTAAGAGGGTAAAGTGACAGGTCATCACGGACCTAATTATACGATGGTCGGACCACTATTTATAAGAGAGGCCAACACCTCATTTGGACACACACACACACACACACAACTCTGCAATGCACAAGTCTTGGACGAGAACCTATTGCAACTGGGGATGACGTCAAGGAGGGTTCTTGGTCTATCTCTTAGTATTTCGTGGTTAAGTGGTGCACTACTCCTCCTAGTAAAGGAGTAGAGGAGGATCTTTTATGCGGTCTTTGGTCTATATATATTAAGGAAGTTTTTTTTGGTTTTTCTTCCCCATGAGGGTTTCCTAAGATAAAATGTTGTGTACCTTGTGATTGTGTTTCTTTCAGTGATCCTTATATGTTGTTGATGTATTAAATGCTCATGTACTTTGGATATAACCTAACAATAGTATTAAAACTTAACATGCATGACCCTTATTCCCTACATGCACAATAAATTGATTTCTATTTTTTTCCCCTTGGGAGTTTCATTACATACAACTTGTAATTAAATTGATAGATCTCAGTGAATAGCATGAAACATGTGTGAGGAATGGTTGAGATTTATTGTTGAGGATGGTTATAGAAGTGTTTAAATGTTGAGTTTATGCTTTTAGGGAATATTTTAATTTCCTTGGTTTCCTATTCCCTTTCTCTCAAATTTTCATCTAGTTGAGTTTTACATGAATGCACAAGCCCCTTGTTAACAACTCTTGAATATCAAGAAGTCTAGGCAGAATAGCCTGAGTTTTAGCTTGAGTTCCACAGTTTTTTTCTTCGGAATATGTCTTATCCCATATGCCTAAAATTTTCTTGTGATTTTCAATGAATCCAATGTTGTGACTGAGTAAAGTTGAGTAGTAGAAGCCGTCAATGAAGCCTCTAGTGGCAGGTCGTGAGAACGGTATGCATGAAAGTGTGAAAATGAGTGAATTCAACTAAGTGTTGAGGACGAATATGAGTCGTCCATTAAGCAGTGTGGGGGATATTGACCATCCAATTGTCGTTGGAGATAGGAATCTAAGTGGTAAGAGTCCTAATTAACCAAATCAACAGATAACCGAAGAAATGAAAATTCAGAACTTTAATTAACCTAGCCATGTTTCAAATCCTGGATCCTCAGATACATGGTTGGTCATTATTCCACCAACAAAGTTCCACAACTTGTATTACATGTTGATGAGTTTGGAGAGTTGTAACCAGATCCCTAGTCCAGAGCGAGTCCCAAGGACTCATCCCATTAAGTTTTACTTGATTCCTTAGATGCCTGGTTGGGTAGGTTTCTCCTCTTTTCCTTTGTAAGTTTGAGGAGGTTAAGGGATCTATGGATGACATCATGTTGACACATTGTTCCATGTGTTGGTTGGTCTAACCCCCTTTTGAAGGTGGAAATATGTCAGAGATTTAGTGAAGTGAGTTGAAAGGACCTCATTATTCATGTGTTAGGCATGGATAGATCTCATCCATTAGATCTAAGGGACAAGGGTTGTTAGCCATTGATTTTCCAAAGTAATCTCAAGAGGGAGTTTTCATCCCAGATGATCAGATCACCGGACAACTATAAAACTGCATGTGAGGACTCTCTAAGGATTTTGATTACCTGGATTCTCAATGGGTCAAGATTTTAGGGAAGGGTTTAGTGGAGTGGAGCCCGTATGCCTTGTGATGACATGTAGTTCCACATCATTCCATGGGTCATGTTTTGGTTGGTCTACATGTCACGAAGGAAAATGTGCCATGTGTTTTGAATGGTCAATATTTTAGTGCAAAGTTTTTTCAAAGGTCGGGAGCATGTGATGACATTAGCCCCTGCATGTCATGTGATGTCACCAACCATGTGTCATGCCACATCATCTTATTCATACAGATATACTAGGTCAACCACCATGTTTCCATACCATGTTAGTATGACATCTGATCTAGTTATGAGGTGTCATGCCATGTCAAATCTGTGTGTCTTCGGTGCGAGATGGACACCTGGCGTTGGCATTTGATAATGAGCATTTTATGAATTGCACCATGCCTCAGTGTTTTGTGGGGTAAGTTGCTTGGTTGAGTTAAGGTTCCGGGGACCGAACAATTGGCTAAATGACAATGAGGAAGTTGTTAATTGTGTGAGAGATTTATGGATTTCTCGGGGTCCTAATGCCCATTGGGGAAAAGGCTCTAGTTGTGTCAATGTTCCACGGCCTAGATAACTAACTAACCAACAACAAGGAACTTTTCATGGTGTTATTTTTTGTGGGATCCACCGGAATCCTAGTGCCTAGTTGGGCATGGATCTGCCTGTTGGTCCATGTAATGTGTTCATCGGCTATTGGTTGGGATGTGCCACATTGGAGGGTTATGTGTCCCAACACATTAGCACCCAGGTAGTGCCAAGTTGGATGGTACACATGGCAAGGGTCCACATGGGTGCCATGGTGTCGCGAGGTGGATCTTTGGTGGGAAAAATCATGAAATATTTAGGGGGGCACAACTTTTGATCACGATCTTGGATTTGAGTATGGTTATAGTCATTGGAAATATATCGATGATGAGAACTGACTTATGAGGTCATATTTGTATTTGGAATTGTGGTCAAGGAAGGTAATTTAGAGGAAAGAAAACAGAAATTTTTACACCCCACCATCCTAAGGAAGGGTTAGGGGGTTGGGTGTGTTACACTAGCCTTCCTCTCCTTGATAGGAGTTTGTTGACCTAGACCGACATTTGTGCCTCAACCTTTTTCACTAACCATATCCAATTGTTAAACCTATAACTGTCAAACTTGAGATGGAAGCCGAGATACTTTAGTCCATTTTCCAAGTCCTTTAGGGGGTACAAGAGGAGGGTATTTTCCTTTTGGGACAAATGGTTAGATATTTGATGCAAGATCAGACAATACTTGTCACAGTTAATAAAAATAAGTCTAGTACACATTTAAGAGTTGAGAGCTTACTTATCATTCCATGAGAGAAACATAATACATCATCCACAAAAAGAAAATGTGAGATAGTTTCTTGATCAAACACCTTTAGACCTCTAACCTCTCCTGTCCTTTTAGCATCTAACATAATTTTTTCTCAACGTATTAGAAAAAATAAGAAATATAAAAGGGGAGAGTGGGAATCCTTTTCCGAGCCCTGACAATCCTCTAAAAACATGGGGCAAGCATCATTGATAAGAATGACAAAGGAAACTGATTGAACACAATCCAAGATCCAATTTACCATTGGCATCTCCAAGATAGTTTGAACCAGTGTTATATGGAGAAAGTAGTTGATGTGATCATATGCTTTAGATAAATCCAACTTGATTATGGTCACCTTTGATTATATTGTTTTACCAAGTGAATAACCTTTTGAGCCACAAACACCATATTGTGAATCTACCTATGTTGTAAAAATCCAAACTTTTCATGGAAGATTATTTTTCTCAAAATTGGTTTTAATCCTTGCGTAATCATTTTGAACACTATTTTGTAAATCACATTACAACACGATATGGGTTGATAGTCTCCAAACAATACTCCACCCTTATTTTTAAGGATTAAGGAGATGAATGTGGAGTTAAAGGATCCCGACATTTACCCTAACTGTTGAGATTCTCTTACTACCTTAAGAAGGTCCTCTTTTAGCAAATCATAGAATCCTGGAAAGAACTCCACATAAAACCATCTAGTCTAGGGCTCTTCCCTTTTGCATCAATGAAAAAACATCCAATACTTTAGGCTCTGAGACCATGTCTGACAATGAATGGTTCATATCTTTTGTGACTACTTGTGGGAATTTACAAATCATTTCCAGTATCTTCTAAATTGGAAATCATATGGGTTCTTGAAATAGAGATTGGAAGAAACAAACTCCCTCTTTGTCCTTATCCTTAAAGGTACTCACCATTGTTCCATCCAAAGCTTGGACTTCCTATATGGTGTTGACATTTTTTCTAAAGTTCGCATATTGGTGAAAGAACTTAGAATTGTTATAACTCACCTTAATCCACAAGGCCCTACTTTTAAATATCCAACATTTCTCTTCCTTCTCTAATTAGGAATGGAGGATCGATTGTTGATCTCTTAGTTGATTGAGTTGCGATTCAAAGAGAGAACAACATTCAATTTCTTTATAAAATTATGATATTGTTTCCTCCATTTCCTTAAGTTCCACTTGATACCTTGCTTGAGGCCTTGCCACATAATATTTACGCCACATCTTAGTGATGGATTTTTCTCTGGCTAAATTATCTGCAAATTGACTCATCATAGACAAGGGAGAAGAATGAGGGAGGTGTTCCCAAGAGCCAACTATGACATCATGGTAGTATTTTTCTTCCAGCCAAACAAGAATGAACTTGAGCGACAAATGAGGCATCTCTCCCCCATATACAAGTTTAAAAATAATTGGCATATGGTCTAAAAGGCCTCCTTCATAGACACACGACTTAATTACGAGCTCATTATTCAGAATCGCTTCTAACACCATAAATATACCCAATCTTTTATAAATTTCTTCATCATTAGTACAAAAGTGTCTTCATGTTGGGACCAATTTGGCCGGTTGGATATCAATGAGGTGATGTTTCTCAAAAAAGGATGAGAAGAAGCCACTCTGATGATCCAACTAGGGTTAAACCCCCAAAATTCCCTAAGGGCGAGGGTGTGTTGGAAAAGCATTTTGAATAACCATTTTTTTAGGAGAGCGCACAAAATAAAAAAAGGGAGCAGTTTGTAGGGTCAAAGCAGAATTCATAGTGTGTGCAAATGCAAAAAGCACAATAGTTAGGCATGAAAAAGAAGCATGTATAATAAAATGAAGGAAAAGTAGCATGCAGGTGAAGGAAAAAAAAGAAACATGCAGGCACAAAAGAAGGAAAAGTAGCATGCTGGCGAAAAAGAAGGAAAATTGTTCGGACATATTAAGGTTTTAGGATAAACTATTAGGGTTTTGAGCCCTAACTCTATGTATAAATATGTAATGGGTTGGGGAAGAATAGGTTGTTAAAAGTAATGGTTTAGCGTGCATATGATTGAAAATCTATGCTTAGAGTTTTGGAGATATTTTGCAGAGAGAGAGAGGAGAGCACTACAAAGCGACTAGGCTAGATTGAAGATATAATATGTTGTATCTATTGTAAGCGCATTCTACAGGCCTAAGGTGATTACTGCATGAAGATCAATATAGAATCCAACTGTTATGGACGTATCCGAAGGATTGGGTGAACCACATTAAATTATGTGTCTAGATGTGTCATTTGATGTGGTTGTTCATGGATATTTTGTTTATACATGATTAGTATAGATTTGTTTACTATATGATTGATGCACAGTAATAATGAATGTTACAGTGGTTTATTTATGTTTCAATCTATGTTATAAGGGTTCTACACAATATATTTTGTTAATTAATCAAAGGATATGAATAAAGATATTGTGCATTGGGTGGATATGATGATAGTCTCACATCCCCTCATCCATGCAGAAACTTGGTTCATGCATCCCTAGTAGATACCTAGGGAGAAACTTCACTTGCATGCAGGTGATGTCGAAAGGGTCGATATTTGAATGGTTTTTTTGGTTGAATAAACTAAACCTGGGGTCTTATAACCGCACACCAATAAATGGTTCTATTGCTGGGACCCAGAATCTCTAAGTGAGGGAATGTTTTGGAGGCCAACTAAGAATGAGATCATTGAATGGATGGAGAGGAAGGAGAGAGAATTTTTCTAAGGAGAGAATAGAAGCCATCAAATGAATGACGAACAATAGCCACAAAGGTATGTGTTCACAGAGTTGCATGATATTTTCTTTGGAAAATTTATGATTATTTTGATTGAATGGTTAGAAAGATTAGTGGAGAATACAGTAAGATAATGTACTATAACGTCAATGAATTGGACCCTTGAGTTGGTAATACAATTGAATTATGTAAGTAATACTACTTCTCCCGCAGTCAATTTCTGGTTGAATAGCATACTGGGGGGTTATATTACGAAATCTGTAGTAGATTGTACCCAGTCATATAGTGTCACAAAGAGGGATTTCTTCAAGGGTCCATGCAGAAGGTTTAAGAAATCATTGGGTACCTGGATAAATATGTTGTTGTGTGACAAATATGTGATGACAATGGAATGTAAATGTTAAGGGGCTTCACACACATAGGGGAACTGGGAGCTGGTCAGGGGATGGTATGAAGGTAGGAAATAATGAAGAAATAAATGAAGAAGGAAGGGAGGGATTGAGGATGTAGAGAAATGAAGGTGTATCAGAAGAGGAAAATGAATTTGGAGTACTACGTAGTGGAAAAAGGTACAAGAGGTTGAAGACTCGGGTTGAGGAAGGAGATATATGTAGTGAGTATGAGAGGAGAGAACCCTGCAAAATAGTCTAGATCGTAGAAATATTGCACACATAAGGAGAGGAAGAGGATTCTCATTTTAGTACAATAATAGAATATTCATTAAGTCCTACTCATATTGGATCTTGTGTCGATTCCACGACCTCATGTGCGTCACCTATAACTAAGATAACATTTGAGGATTTTTTGAAAGCACTTATAGTTAGCAGAGGAAGACACAGTAGCGGTAGCCAGAGCAGTAGAAGTAGTATGTCAAGTCATAGTTAGCTAGCATCATTAGGGAGAAGTGCTATGAAAAAAACCATGGCAGGGTTAGACAACACATTGAGAATGCTTGAGTTCTAGGGACTTGGGTCAGAGGACCCATAACAACATATATTTGTATGTGATACAATTTAGGCTGTAAAGAATGTCCAGGATGAGGCCAAAAATATTGTGCAGTTGGAAATAACATTTAGAGGTTTCACATTAGTATGGTACATGAAACTACAGAGTACCACACCAGCAAGTCAAGCAAGGACACTAGCAGAAAATAGACAAGCATTTTTGAAAGATTTCAAGAAACTGAAGTCTGAGTCGTAGTATATCACAGAATTGAAGGAAATTAAGCAAGTGAAAATTGAGTCAGTTTGGGACTATGATCAAAGATTTTGGGATTTGATGGGTAGATTGACATTACATATTCCTGATCAACTGCACAGAGAATGGTTTATTGCGGGAGTACTACCACACATTATCTACATGTTGATACAATAGAAGGTTGCATCATAGTTTGAAGCTTTAGATATTTCAATGAAGCTGGAAGTGTCTCCTTTTAGGAGATGGTGGGGGGATGGCTCAAGTCCAGACATAGTTAGTTTCCTTGACAATTCAATTAGCAGAACTGATGAAAGGAAAGGAGTAGTAGGAACAAGTTTGGTGTGTCAAGTGTAGTATTGAAAGCCATCATAAGGATGAATGCCTAGACTTTGCGTGATATTTAGTAACCTGAGCACCTAACCCATTACCAAAAGGGGGCTACTGAGACATATGCAAGAGTTGGGGATATCATAAACCTAATTGTCCAATGCTGCAAAAATACTAGAGTACACCAAAGAATTTATTTTGTAACTTTTGCAAGTCAGTAGGGAACAAAGAGAAGGATTGTTGCACATTTTATTTGATGAGAGAGCACACTTCATATATGTATAGAATTCAAGAGGAAAATGTCACGATAGAAGGAGGTGGTCCATAGTATAATAATTAGAGAGGCTTTAATCCAGGAGGTTGAGGAGGGTTTGGTAGAGGTCGGGGTAGAGGAAGTTTTGCTAGAGGAGGTAGAGGCCCAATAATATGCTACAATTATAATCAATCAGGACACTTAGCTCGTTACTTCCCAAATCCTTGTACAACATGCATGTATTGTAGAGCATTGGATCATGTGACAGAAGATTGTCCTCAACTACTTGTGAAGTGGCAGGTAAGAGGGAATCAAAAACAGAACTCGAATCAAAACATACATAAGATATCAACCGAGATATGTGATGAAGGACCCAAAATAGCAGTTTTCACGCGCAAAGGAGCTAAGACAAGAGTTGACATGA
The DNA here is from genome assembly GCA_032191745.1 of Picea mariana. Classification (NCBI taxonomy): domain Eukaryota; kingdom Viridiplantae; phylum Streptophyta; class Pinopsida; order Pinales; family Pinaceae; genus Picea; species Picea mariana. The sequence goes on from JASDQU010686512.1 coordinate 87,533, forward strand.
TAAACGGAGGGAGGTAGAGTGAGAAATGGGTGAGGAAATCAGCAGGACCTATGCTGACATCATAGCAATAAAAAGAGACATATCAGCAAACAAGAAATGAGATTATAAGACCGAATTGGATAGCATCAACATCATCTGCAACCCCTGTGGTTGACATACCTTTGATCTATGATCGTACTACCTCGGAAAGTCCCCTTGAAAAGGAAAGTCCTTTGAAATAATTTATGAGAAGTTGTTTAGAATTGTTGAAAGATGAAACTACATTGAATGCATTGCATGGACTGATTGATCATTGCATGCAAGAAAGGGAACTTCATACAGCGTAGAGGGTAGTGAATCAGGTACTGCGCAAAAAGAGGATGAGCGATAAGTTCATATTAAGTGCGTAGATTGGGGATTATGACATGGATCAGGTAATTTTAGACTTGGGTTTTGATGTAAATGTTTTGTCGAAGAAAACATTGGAAATTATGGAGAAGTTGAATTTGATTTGGTCTCTCGTCAAGTTAATATTGGTGAACCAACACAAGATAATACCAATTGGTTGATTGTTTTGGGTACTTGTGAATATAGACGGAGTGTCCAATGTAGCATATTTCAAATCCATTGAGATTGTGGAAACTAGTTATCCATACCTAGTGCTAATGAGGCTTGAGTGGACCTTTGACAATCAAAAAATTATTAATCTGAAGAAAAGGGAAATGATATTTAAAGTAGGGGACTTGAAGGTTACTGCATCGTTGGATCCGACAAAAGGAAAGAGGTATATTGAACCAGCTAAAGGGAATGAAATCAATAAACTATATAATATGACTATGCGAATGGATGACTACGTTAATCTGGCTGCAAATGGTTCCCTAAGTTGGAGAAGCATTAGCTCATGTGAGACATATTCAAAGGAAGGTCTAGAACATTGGCAGCAAGGGATGCATGAAGTATCAACTAGATGGTGTTCCTGCATGACTCGATCATTGCACTAGATCGAAATGGAATTATGTGACCCGCCCAAGTATGATGGTTTGACTGGCATAGAATATTTTGTATAGGCGTTTGAATTGTTGATACCCGAACAATAAAGAATGTTGACATTATATGTTATCTTGAAATCCACTCCAGCCAGTTGGTGGGATACACATAAAGAAGGAATAGAAGACTAGCAGGAGTGTAGAACATTGATGCAGGTTAGATTTGGTACTGAGGTTGAGTATATTGTGTAGATTTTTTCAAAAGAAGGGTTGATGGATGTAGTACATGTGTGTAGTACACATAGAACTTATATGATAGTTCATGAACTACTGGAATGTTATAATGTGGCTCAAGAATATCAGGACAATTAGGATCCAAGAAGTATACAAATAATTGAAACTGAGGGGAAACACACAGTGGAAGGTGTTAGCACTAGAAGTCACACCTAGATTGTTGTAGGTGTAAGCCTAGTACCCATCAAAATATAAATGATTTAAAACAAGTTTATATGTGATTGGATCAGCAAGACTAAGTAAGAAAGAAAAAGGGAAGAAAAATATCTGCAGAGGAATTCCATTGGGCATGGAGTCATAACATCCTATAGATCAAAGGAAATCAAACTGTATACGAGACAAAAGGGATATATAATGATGAGTAGAAGCATAGAGAATATGAAAAAAGGAATAACACCCATTGTACAGAGATTCTTTATGAAAACAGATTAAAGATTGCTTAAACAATAAACAATGATTTAATGAGAAAGCTACAACAAATCCTCTGTTGTTCATGAATCCATCAATCAATGGAAGCTATGATCCTCAAAACCTGCAATATATTCAAGAAAGAGGATGACAAGAGAAATGGAAAACAAAGAATACAATTTGATAAACAACTATCATGAATATTTAATGGAAGAAATGTTGATTACAAACAGGTCCTCATGCTTACAAATGAGAAACTAAATTGCTCCTCTAGTTCTCTCCTCTCTTTGATCATGAATCCAACCCTTTCCTTCTCAAAATCCCCTTCATATATCATGAATGATTTCTCTCTACTCTAATGAGGTCGAAACCAAGGAGCTACATAGGATCCTCCTCCATTTAGGATTTTGTTACAAAATATTCCAACAAAAACATTACAAATTCTTGTTTTTTGGATCTTATCTATTGTGATAAATGTCTTTTGAAACAGGTCATGTTTCTTGATATGGTGATAGAACACATGTCCCTCATGTCCAAATACTTCCTAGGAAACCATTTGAACCTTCTCTAATAGTTGGCATCCCTCCCATAGCTCGGATTTATCAAACTGTTAGATTTTGCAGCGCCTTTGATAGCATGTGCTGCAAACTTTCCTATAGGTGATGATTTCAACTTTTCTCCCAAACGATGAACTGGGTCAAGATGATTTTTTGTCAGCAAGTTCATGATATTATGATTCATCTCCAATAAAATATCAGAAGAACCCAGATTGACATTTAAAAGTTATGATTAAAAAATGACTATGTTGTGTGTTAATTGCTACAAATTGTCCCAATTTACCAGTTCGCAACGCCTTTGATAGCACGCACTATGAACTTTCCAGTAGGTTCCTTTTTACATTCAAAATTTATTTTGAATTTTAAAACGTGTACAACAAGCTGGGAAATCTTTCCAGAACCTGCTACAAACTTCATGGAACATGAAGTAACCTTGGAGAAATTATATGAATATGGTAACCTCATCTCAAGACCCAAAATCATTACTCTGGTTATAATCATATGCACATAAAAAAATTGAGGTTGAACAGGATGCAAGTAGGAGGTGAGAAAAGAAGAACATAAATCCAACTTAAATGAGGTTGAAGACAGGCATAATTGAAGAAACTTTGTGTAAAACAGAGGGTTTGCAGTGACAGTGGTTAAGTTCGCAGTGCCAGTTTACGGTGCGAATTGAACTAGTTTTTTATGAAAAGATTGCAATATTTTCCATGCCTGAGGAGAAAAATATGAGTTGATAGGTTAAAACCTTGGACCTAGATGAATCTCAACTGAAAAGGGTTTGATCTATCAAGAAAACAGAGAGTTTGCAATGCACAATTTGCAGTCCAGATTTGTAATGGACAGTTCGCAGTGGAGGGTTGGTAGTGGATAATGTTGCTAATTGCAAGAGGAAACTGTAAGATGTTTCTTTGTTATAACAATATTGAAAATGCCCAGGGTTTAGGATACCAAATCCAACCCATATTTCTTTCATGATGATGAACACTATCATGACACCAAAGCTCTTTCATGGACTAAGGTCATAATTCTTTTAACTCCTCAACATTTCATGTGCTAACATTGGTTCCATAGGGGATGGCATGTTCCCTATGAGATTCCAAGAACATTGCAGTTCTAGTGCCTTATCCATTGGGATACGAAGTCTTACATTGATCTACTGCAAACCAAGAAACAAAAAAATGTTTGTATGATGAGCTTATTCCCCTACTTCTAACCTAATCTTTGAGATGATTGATCATGTGAAATCAAATATTCGGTGAATCCATGCAAGGACCTTGTCTATTGATTGAATTCCTTGCATAACCCTTCTTAATGGAAATTCGAATTGAAAATTAAATCCAATCTAAAAACTTGTCCACTTTGAAGAACCAATTCCACTGACTAATTCTAGGTAACTCATAAAGGTTTCTTTCTCTGATATTTCAAATAGAAATGCAAAACGATCTTGAAGAATATGTGTGAATACCACTTGTTTATCGATAAAAGGGAAAGGAAAGCATGTGTCTATAGTTCCTTCCTATTCACAAGTATAGAGAAACCTACAAACTTCTTTCTTCACTGTATCATTTTCTACAAATGTTGATTTTTCTTGTTCTAGGTTTTCAAATGAAAGATCATTCTCAAAACAAATGGAAACAGTACGATTATTTTCCTTATCATGCATTTCAACCTCAATAAAATTATCCATATAGAGAACCATAGGATCACTAAGAACATGGAAAGGTTGTTGTTTACTTATAATGTTATCATTATGTTCCAAAAAATTTGTGTGATTTTGCAGCTCAACTCTCTCTGCTCTATAAGAAACTTCAATTTTTTCTTTCAAAAGCTTAAATAAAGAAAATCATAAGGGAAATGACTTACCTCCAACTAAGTCACAATTTTCCCTATGATAGAGGTCATAACTGTCGTAAATGGTTTGAACACTTTCATAAGACTATTGAAAAGAATCATTTTATGGATGAAAGGATATTTCTAATGTTTTTTTTTTAAATCAGCCTCATCATAGTTATTGTACTTATCATATACAGGTAAACAAAAGGCTTCCTAAAGATCATAATTACAAAAAATAAGAGACAATGTCTTTTTCCTCAACAGGTTGCTCTGCCAACTCCTCCTCATGGCATCCTTCTTGTTCATGTTCACTGTCATTTATGTCTACATTCCACTCCTCATTCTTAACTTGATCTGAAAATTTTCCACAAGCTTTGAGATTATACTCAACCTATTGAGAATTAATGAACATTTGTTGCAAGGTGACATACCTCCTTTCTAGGAGAAGAATAGACAAATCTAGATGAAGAATTTTTGCATAACACAGTTTAGCAACAGTTTTAGGAGGTCAGATATCTAAAGGCGTGCTGCAATAAAAACTATAGAATCTCATGTTGAAAATAGAAAGAGATTCATCCTCCCCTCTTTTAAAATCATAAAAATCAGCTAATTATTGGTCAAGAGATTTGTGCTCTCCCTAGTACCCTCAAAATGCACCAAATAGCTCATCCCATGAACCAATGGAACTAGCCTCGAGATTTTGAAACCACTAAGAAGCATCTCCAACCAAAATATTTGGAAAATAACCTCATAACAACATCCTCGTGCATAATTTCGAAATTGTCAATAACATTCTGAAAATATCCCAAATGCTTCTCAGCTATAATATGATCTTCTCCAAAAAAAAGAGGCATATATTCTAAAAATTTGGGAGGGTAAGGATGAAGAGTAGATGGCAGTTTTAAGGGTTTAAACATTTTTCCTCTTTTTCTAGACTGAACATCAGTAGGATGAAAGTGAGGTTCAATGGATTGATTGCAAATTCCAGCAGTGGTGGTAGAATATGGTACTATGATAAGAGAAGGTGGTGAATCATTTGTATCATTCGCGTGGTTACAGGGTTGATCATGTTCAGGAAGGATTTGAATACAAACATTGTTCTCATATGTTTCAGATGAAGGACTAGGGTCAACATCAACTATGTAAGAAGAATGTAGACCTTATTCTTTGAAAGAGGGATATATAGTAGTAGGTTTATGGTCATCGGAGTAAACAAAGCAAGGGATGATTCTCCTGATATATGAAGCAAAGGAAAGGAAATAACTAATAAAAAAGAATATGATCTCTTGAAGAAAACTTATATATTGATACATGGAATTCCTATGTATTCCTTCCATTTTTTGTTTGAGCTCGTTCCTCAGTGGAGTCATGTAACTTGATTTGAATCACCAGCAAGTTCTTCAAATGTGAGTCGCCATGGTGAAAAATTGTTGCATGTTTTGTCACCAATCCTTGCTCGCCATCAAGAACTAGTAGTAATTTGTATCGTACAACCCAGGGAAGATCTTCAACTTCGTCCCCGGCAACGGCGCATAAAATGTTAGCACTATAAGTCACACCTAGACTGTCGTAGGTGTAATCCTAGTACCCATCAGAATATAAATGATTTAAAATAGTTTTATACTTGAGTGGATCAGCAAGACTGAGTAAGAAAGGGAGAGGGCAACAATCTGTCTGCAGAGGTATTTCATTGGGCATGGAGTCATAACATCCTACAGATCAAACGAAATCAAACTGTATACCAAACAAAAGGGATATATAATGATGAGTAGAAGCATAGAGAATATGACAAAAAAAATAACACCCATTGTACAGAGATCCTTTCTGCAAACAAATTAAAGATTGCTTGAGAAATAAACAATAATGTAATGGGCAAGCTACAACAGATCCTTTGTTGTTCATGAATCCATCAATCAATGGAATCTATAATCCTCAAAACCTATAATATATTCAAGCAATAGGATGAAAATAGAAATGGAAAACAAAGAATACAATCTGATAAAGAACTCTCATGAATCTTTAATGGCAGAAATGTTGATTACAAACAGGCCCTCAGGCTTACAAATGAGCAACTAAACTGCTCATCTAGCTCTCTCCTCCCTTGGATCATGAATTCAACCCTTTCCTTATTAAAATCCCCTTCATATATATTGAATGATCTCTCTCTACTCTAAGGAGGTCGAAACCAAGGAGGTACATAGGATCCTCCTCCATTTAGGAGTTTGTTACAAAAGATTCCAACAAAAACATAACAAATTCCTATTTTTTTGGATCTTGTCTATTGTGATAAATGTCTTTTGAAACAGGTCATGTTGCTTTGTATGGTGATATAACACATGTCCCTCATGTCCAAATACCTCCTAGGAAACCATTTGAACCTTCTCTGACAGCTGGCAATCCTCCCATAGCTTGGATTTATCAAACCGTTAAAGTTTGCAGCGCCTTTGACAATGTGTGTTGCGAACTTTTATGTAGGTGATGATTTCAACTTTTCTCCCAAACGACGAACTGGGTCAGGATGATTTTTGGTCAAAAAGTCCATGATATAATGATTCATCTCCAAAAGAAATTTCATAAGAACCCAGATCAGAATTTAAAAGTTATGATTAAAAAATAACTATGTTGTGTGTAAATTGCTACAAATTGTCCCAAATTACCAGTTCGCAACGCGTTTGATAGCGCATGCTGCAAACTTTTCCTGTAGGTGCCTTTTTACATTTAAATTTATTTTGACTTTTAAAACTTGTACAACAAGCTGGGAAATCCTTCCAGAACCTTCTACAAACTTCATGAAACATGAAGTAACCTTGGAGAAATCATATGAATATGGTAACCTAAACTCAAGACCCAAAATCATTACTTTGATTAAAATCATATGCACAAAAAAAATTGAGAATGAACAGTATGGAAGTAGGAGGTGAGAAAAAAATAACATAAATCCAACTTGGATGAGGCTTTAGACAGGAAGAATTGAAGCAACTCTGTGTAAAACAAAGGGTTTGCAGCGCCAGTGGTTAAGTTTGCAGTGCCAGCTTGCAATACAAACTGAACTAGGTTTTTATGAAAATCTTGCAATATTTTCCACATATGAGGAGAAAAATATGAGTTGACAGGTTAAAACTTCATACATATATGAATCTCAACTGAAAAGGGTTTGATCTATCAAGAAAACATAGAGTTTGCAATGCACAGTTTGTAGCGCAGATTTGTAAATGGATAGTTCACAGCGCATGGTTGGCAGTGGATAATGTTGTTGTTTGCAAGAAGAAAATGTAAGATGTTTCTTCGGTATAAAAATATTGAAAATGGATAGGGTTTAGGATACCAAACCTGACCCCTATCTCTTTCATGATGATGAACACTATCATGACACCAAAACTCTTTCATGGACTAAGGTCAAATGTTTTTTACTCCTGAACATTTCATGTACTAACAGAAGGTCCAGAGCTTGAATATGATGTGTATTCATAGCCACTAAGGATGTGAAAGGTAAATATTGGGACAAAAGAGAATCCAAATTTTGCGCAGATAGGATATTACTAGAATGATGAAACTGTGGAAAAAATTGCAGACTTATTGCACGAGTATCAGAATCTATTCCCAACCACGTTTGCATAAATGAAATGGATAGATGGTGAGCTATGAGAAATGAAGATCCCTTTGAAATCATATGCTAAGCCAGTATGACGGAGACCCTATAGACTGAATCCGAAGTATAAAGAGAAGGTAAAGGAAGAGATAGAGTGAATGTTAGAAGAAGGAATTATTGAACCAGTGGTGGAATCAGAGTGGCTAAGTGCAATGGTAGTACAATATGAGAAAACAAGAGGAATCATAATTTGTGTAGACCTACGAAAACTAAATGATGCATGTCTACATGATCCATTTCTGATACCTTTTACAGATGAAGTACTAGAGAATGTAGGGGGGCAGGAGGTATATTCCTTCAATAATGGTTTCTTAGGATATCACTAGATAAGGATTATGCGGGAAGACAGATATAAGACTACTTTTGCAACAAAGTGGGGAAGCTACCAATACATAGTGATGCYTTTTGTGATGAAGAATGCACCTGCAATTTTCTCGAGAGTAGTGGTCGCAACCTTTAAAGAATTTATTCATAAGTTCTTTGAATTTTATTTAGATGATTGGATTGTGTTTAGTCTCTTGAAGAATCACATAAAAGTACTAATATTAATGTTAGATAGGTGTAGACAATGTCAGATTTCATTGAACTTGAAGAAATGTGTTTTTTGTGTGCCTTTTGGAATTTTKTTGGGCCATGYGRTATGTAAGCAAGACTTAATAGTGGATCCTACCAAGTTTGTAGTGATTTTGGACTTACGACCACCTACATCAGTAAGACAGTTAAGAGAAAATCTGGGACATACATGATACTACAGGAATTTCACTAAGGAATATGTCCAAGCGTGTGATGTTTGTCAAAGGGTTGGAAAGCCATCCAGAAGGGATGAGATGCCTTTGCATCCACATGTTACACTGCAGGATTTTGAAAAATGGGTGATATATTTTGTAGGACCAATCAATCTATTAGCTGAGAGATCAAGATCTAGGTATATAATCACTGCAACAGGGTATTTGACCAGATGGGATGAAGCAACACCAATCACAAACTGCAACGTGGGAATTGTTGCACGATTTCTATTTGATAATGTAGTGACAAGATTTGGGTGTCCATGCATGTTAATGAGTGATCAAGGGACATACTTCCTGAATAAGATGATTTCAGCATTAACTGAGGAGTTTCAAATTCACCATCATAGGAGCATGACATACCATCCTCAAGCAAATGGGATAGTAGAATCCTTTAATGATATTTTAGAAAATGTGTCGTCAAAGATCTGCAATGTAGGAAGGCATGATTGGGACTTAAGGATCCTCACAATATTATGGGAATATAGGACTGCAAGAAAAAGTTGACAGGATAGACACCCTTTAAGTTGGTATATGGGAAAGAAGTAGTAATGTCGATGGAATTTATTGTGTCGAGCATGTGTATTCAACTGATCACGGATCTTGCGGATTCAGGTGCAATAGAGGAAATATTGTCATAGTTGTTACAGCTCGAGGAAGAACAATATTTTGCAGCATTCCATTAGAAAGTCTAGAAGGCAAGAGAAAAAGCATATCATGATAGGCATATTAATCAAAAAAGATTCCAAGTAGGAGACTTAGTATTGTTATATGATGGCAAGTTTGTGTAGCATCCATGAATGTTTTGAATGCATTGGTTAGGTCCATACGTCATTAAGTATGTGATAGAGGCAAGTGTTGCACAATTGAAAACATTGAATGGAGAAGTCCTCGGAGGAATGGTGAATGGGAGTCAACTAAAAACCTATAGGGATGACTGGCCGTCTACGCACTAGTCTGACCTATGCAAGAACCTATGTACTATAGTAGTGTATTATAGAAGGAAAAAGAAAAAGAAAAACAAAGGAAAAAAACAACAAAAAGTAAGTAATTTTCAGCAAGAGTAAGTGTGCAGAAGAAGAGATTGTTGCACAGATAGAAGAAATCGCGAAGAAGAAGTGAATTACGCACATAATCATAGTATATGCAATAAAAGAATGGGTAAGCCAGAAAAACTGTGTGAATGCAGATGGATAAAGATCGTTAAACGACATTAAAGATAGGAAATGATAATTCAAAAGTTGTAATGACAACACAACACAGAGACGCGTTGTCATAAATGGAAAAATCCAACAGAGATCGTGACAACTTGGCAAATCAAGGCAAAATTCTAGCAAAGGATTTGGAATTAATGTATCTTTAAAGCAAGTATGGAATGAACAATACTAAGGGATTAGACAACTAATACAGGAGGGAAGGTAAAGGGACAACTAGTGAAGGGGAACAAAAGCCATGGAGGATCGATAAACAGTGGTCATTGTTAGTTGGAGTTGCATGCAAGTAAGAAAGAGTTGAGAGTTGTGTTGCAAAGCCTGAGAAAAACCACAGAGCCGAAGTAGTTGTCTCTAGTAACTGGATTATAGAGATGGTGCCACCAAATGCATCAACGTATGTACCAAAGAAATACCAGCCAAGAGAAGAAACAACAACACCATAGGTTGAGGAGAATCCTGGAGAATCATCATCAGAGCCAAGGTTTACTAGGGATTACATTTTGCCGAGGAAGGATGATGAAAAACCAGTGATGTTGAAGAAGGATGTGAAGTATCCATTGGTGAAATTAGACATCCCATATGGGGTCATCATAGATGAGGATATCTTAGGCAAGGTGTCACAGCATAAATATGTGGACCTTGATATCACAGACACAACGAAGTTCCATGAACTTGCACTCAGTGAATAATTGGAACTGAGAATACATCAAGTGACGAAATAGGCTATACATGTGCCAAAGGTATGGGCTAGAGGGTTGGAACGAGCTGCCATACTAAATCTGTTTGACATTCCACACTTCGGCAGGAGCCAAGAGGTGAATGCATGTGTCAAGATGTTGCTAACCTATGTGCATGGAAGTTACTTATGGTTGGATAGGCCAATCTCTATCGAAACAAATCTCATTGACAAAATCATAGGCTTACCAAAATAGGGGGGAGATCCAACCTTTTTTTTTGTAGACAAGAAGAGATAGGGCTCTGTCAGAAGCCACAAGGGAGAAACTTCACACAGTTAGAGGTGTGCATAGGTTGGATGTGTCAATTATCTATGACCCAAGAATAAGAATCGCGACCTAAGCATTGCAATGCAAGTTTCTCAGAAAGTGCAAGAAAGACCAACTGCCTGCAGGCATGATAGTTGCGACTAAGAAGTTTGTAGAAGGGTATCGATGAGCTGGGAATCGTTTCTACTTAACCAATTCCTCATTGATTGTGTGGAAGCACAATATAGAGGCATGGAATTTCACTATTCTTGGTTGTTAATTCTAATTGTGTTCACAGCGTGGAATGAACTAGAATATGCATAGTTCCTACATCTAAGAGGTAAGCCTTGCTTGGCCACCAAGTATTAAAAATTTTGGTACATGATGAAAAAGAAAATACAATAGACACCAACATTGAGTTTTGTCTGTACAATGAAAGGATTAGGAGGTTTATCTATAATACAACACACATTTCACCACATATTGTATAGGTGTACCCACTGATTGCGCGATTATGGGCAAACCGTCATCACATCTATATACAAGAAAAGCAATACCTAATAGAGGAATGGGTCCATACAAAGTAAAAAATCACAGAGGGAGACATCCAACTGATTATGAAGGATTGGGAACCAGACTGGAAGGTTCCTGTTAATAAAATAGAGACGGAGCACCCGGAAAATGAAGAATAAGACCAAGGAAATGGACAAGACGATGGCGTAGGGGAAATACAGGAGAAAGTACCAAATGTAAGGGAAAAGAAAAAGGACAAGGGTAAGGGGACAACAACATCTATGTAGAAGAATATGAAATCCCATAAAGAACCAACTATCTACGCTTTGGCGAACGATGATATCGACATGATTGACTACCAAGTAAGGGATGTTGTAGAAGAGGCATCTCAGCAAGCATCGTAGAAACAAGAATAAATGCAGCAGAAGGTGAAAGAAAAATTAACGACATTGCAGCAGCTAGTGGAGCCAGTAAGGATAGTGCCAAAACAGAGACTCAGTAAAGGACCAACAATAGGCACAACTAGGGATGCAGGTACCACCACTTCTTACTTGATATAGATAACAACAACGCACAAAGTTTTAAACATCTCACCAGATGAAATTGAGTTCCCCACGCGAGAGATGTAGGAGCAGGCACAAGTACTAAGTCACCTAGACTTAGTCATTTCATAGATTCCCATAGGAGCATTTCAAGGCTTACAGAAAGGTATTGCATAGAAAATACAATTCCACGCAGATTCAATTTCAAAGGAATTGGCTAAGGCAACGAATGATAAGGCAGAACTACAGAAGGATTATAATACAGTTGTGCAGGAGCAGGATGAGGCTGAGAAAAAGGAAGAAAGTATATTGAAGGAGAAGGATGAGGTTGACAAACAAGAAGAGAGGATACAATGGGCTATCTAGAAACTATATAAGGATATTCCAAAGGTATCAATGGTGGTAGAAGCCACACTGGAGGAACAAGTATCTAAAACAAGTTATTAAAGGATTTTGCACCAGAATCAAAGAGTTTGAAGTGCATGATACACCAGGGATACCACTTGAGGAGAAGGAACAAACAGAAAGAAAAACCATAACCTCAGTTGCAAGCATTAAGATTCTGGATGAGGAGTGCACGAAGTTATGTGAAGAAAACACACAAATTTCGACAAAGTTGACAGAGGATCTGACGATGAAGATCATTGAGGAAATATTAAGGAATGCACAGGAGAAGGCGTAGAAGGCCACAGAGAATATAAACATCCCACCACCATCTGAGCGCATAGCGACCATCCTGGTGAATAGATAGTCATATAACGAGATAGAACAACTAAGGGAAGAGAAGAAGACTCTCACACAATGATTGGTACCCATGCAGGGTGAAGCACTCACTGTCATAGGGAAATTGGTAGATGTGCAAGGCACGGTGAAGAAAGAAACAAACGATAGCGAGGAGAATCTCACAACCCTGACTGTGCATGTAGTAGAGGAGATTTTGGAGAAATAATATGAAGTAAAGAAGGAAGTCACTACATCAAGAGAAACCCTCCAAAATTTCATGGAGGCATGGAAGGCATGATGCAACAGGCTTAAGTGGCTCAAGATGAGCCACATGTGAGTGTTGGGGGCCTATTGGACAAGCATTTTGAATAACTATGTTTTGAAGAGCGCGTGCAAAAGAAGAAAAGGGAGCAGTTTGTGGGGTCAAGGCAGAAGTCATAGTGCATGGAAAAATAGGAAGAACGATAGTTAGGCATGAAAAATAAACATATAGGTGAAAAGGAAGGAAAAGAAACATGAAGGTGAAAAATAAGGAA
>JASDQU010686513.1:5497-39735 GCA_032191745.1 Picea mariana
GAGTCCAATGCCGAAGGATGGGGAATTAGGAGGGAGTGCTGATCAAGTCTTTGTCGGTCCACTGCTGAAGGTTGAGAGTTTCCATGATATTGCGATGGCATTGATGCCAACATTGTTTCCACGAGAGAGAGATACTTATGAAAAGTCTTATGTTCATTTCTTTCCAAGTTTTCCAAAGGATGAAGCCTGGGAGTAGTCGCCAAATACGATTGAGGAGGGGGGAATGGAAAGCCTGGTCCCTCTAGTTCGTAATGGTGTCGATGATACTATCTTTGTGGCGGTCCGAGGTGTGCATGATAAATGCAGCTTGATCCCAAATTTGAGCAGTATAAGGGCAAGAATTGAGGAGATGGTTCATGGTTTCATCTACCTCTCCACAAAGTATGCATATGGACGGCCCCAAAAAACCCCTTTTTGTGAGGTTATCCCAGGTTAGAATGCTTGAATGGGAGACAAGCCAGAGAAAGAGGGTGATTTTTGGCTAGTGTTTAAGACTCCAGATTTTGTGCGAACCGTTCCTTGAAGGGAGGGGGTCTATTTGATTTTTGAGCTGGTAGGCCTCCCGCGTGCTGTAGGTGCCCTGTGCCCTGTACCCCCACCGAAGGATATCCTCACCTACAATTTTGTGGATTTTCCATTTGGCCAGTTCTTCTTGCCAAGGTGCCAGGTCCACATGCGCCCCTAGATTAATGTGTTCCTTGTTCAAGTGCCAGTAACACCAGGTATCTTCTGGGGAATTGTCCTGCCAGTAGTTAGCTACTCTTGTGAGGCCCGCATGTGTATCTTGGGTACAGATGTCTCTAGCCCAGTCCTCATTATTGAAAACTGGCCATTGTTGCCATGAATCTTTCCAGAAGAGAGTTGTTTCCCCATTTCTGATTTCCTAGAAGGCATGTTGAGTCACCAACTGTCTGTTCTGCTTAGCCATTGTCCAAATTAAGGAGCCTAGGTTGTCCCCATTCCATTGAATTAGGTTCTTCTCTACCACATTTGGAGCGTATTTCTTCCTCCAAAGTCTGGCCCAGAGATCCTTGGGGCTTTTTAGCCACCACCACCAAATTTTGGTGCTTAGAACCTTGTTCATTATGAAGGGATCTTGTAATCCCAAGCCACCTTGCTCCTTGGGTCAATAGAGTTTGTCCCAGCTGACTAGCGCTATTTTTCTTCCCTGAGTTGAGGCCTTTCCAAATAAAGTTTCTTTGTAAGCTTTTAATGGTTGTGAGAACAAACTTCGGGGCAGCCAGTGCTGAAAAGGTGTAGATTGGAAGAGCCTGAAGAACAACTTGGAGAAGAGTAAGACGACTGGGAAGGTTTAAGACTCTGTAGGTCCAGGAAGAAAGCCTCTTGGTAAAGGAGGATAAAAGATGTTCCCAAGAGGAGTTCCGGAGGGCATTGTCAATCAAGGGAATGCCAAGGTATTTGGATGGAAGGGAGCTTCTATTGAAACCTAGGATATCAGAGACGTGGCGTTGGATTGGAGGGGGCATGTTGAAGAAGAAAATTTGGGACTTATCCTTGTTGTAGTCTAGGCCTGAGGTGTCTGAGAAGGTTTGGAGGATCGCCATGAGAGAGTTGGCTTTGCAGACCATTGGGCTACCCATCAAAAGCGTGTCATCCACAAATTGGCTGTACGAGATAGGGGGGGAGATGCCATGCAAGGGGAGACCTGTCAAAAGGTTGTTTTCAACTGCTGTATGGATGGAACGACTAAGAGCTTCGGCCAAGATGATGAAGAGGAAAGGGGAGAGAGGATCTCCCTGTCTGATTCCTCTTGAGGGGGAGAAGGGTCATGAGGGAACACCATTGATGAGGATAGAGAAGAAAGTCGAGGAGGTTAGATTCATAATCCAAGTCACCCAACGTTGATCAAAACCAAAATCTAGGAGCATTGCTCGCATGTATTCCCATCTTATCTCTTCAAAGGATTTAGAGAGATCTAATTTGAGGAGCATACCTGGTGTTTTGTTCTTCCGTAGAGAGTGAATCACTTCATGGTCTAGAATGACGCTGTCCAGGATTTGTCTACCCTCAACATATCCTGATTGCTCCGGGGATATGATTGTCGGTAAGATAGGCTTGAGTCTCTTGGCGATCACTTTTGTTAGGAGTTTGTAGATGACATTGCAGAGCGCTATGGGCCTGAACTGCTTGGGATGATGTGCCTGCCCCTCTTTGGGTACTAAGGTGAGGAAAGTAGCATTGAGAGCCTGGAGGACCTGTCCAGTGGCTCTATAGTTTTCCAAAATTTCCCAAACCTCTACCCTAATCATCGGCCAACAGTGATGGAAAAAATCGTTGGTGAAGCCATCAGGTCCAGGACCCTTGCATTTGGGGGTTTCTTGAAGTGCTTGGTCCACTTCCTCGATTGTGAAGGGCCGTAGGAGTGTTGAGTTTTTCTCCTGGGTAACGAGGGAGGGCACATGCTGCATAACCTTATTGATGGCTTCATGTCTATCCAGGAATGGTTCTGTAAGGATATTTTGATAATAGTCTATCAAGGTTGTTTCCATGTCTTCATGGGAATGTATGGCTTCCCCATCATTGGAGATGAGATACATGATCTTATTAGTGTGCCTTCTGTGGATGACAGTTCTGTGAAAGAATTTGGTATTGCGTTCCCCTTCCTTGAGCCATTGGATGTGCGATTTTTGTTTCCATAAGATTTCTTCTTGTCTTTTCCTAGCCTCGAGTTGTTGATTTACTTTTTCTTCCTGGGCTTTTAGCTCGTTCGTTAGCCCTTGCATTCTGATCTGGTTTTGAATCTCGCCCATTTTTTCCTGACAACTTCTTTTGGGAGTCGAAGATATTGCCGAAGGTATGCTTATTCCAGAGTTTGAGAGTTTGTTCGAGGTTCTTTAACTTTTGTTGAAATTTGTACATTTTGGAGCCGTGAGAGACCTCTGCCTCCCTCCACCAGTCCTAGATATTTGCTTAGAAATTGGGATGGTCAAGCTAGAACTGTTCAAACCTGAAGGGGTTTCTTACCAGGTGTGGCTGGGAAATCCAACCATAAATGTATCGGCCAATGATCTGAGCTCGATAAATTCAAGATGGTAGCTTCCATAGCCGTTCCTTCCATCATAAGAGAGTCAGAAATGAGGAATCGATCTAGTTTGCAAGCGATTTGGTGTATTCCGGTCCTTCTATTTTTCCAAGTGTAAATGCCATTGCTGGCCTCCAGGTCGATAAGGTGAAGATTGTCTATAAGGCTATTGAATTCGCTGGAGTCTCGATCCAGTTGTCTTGATCCTCCTTTTTTTTTCTCTAGGCTGCGAATGATATTGAAATCTCCACTGACTATCCATCTGTTATACTGTGTTAGACTGGATAAGTAATCGAGGCTCCTGAGGAAGGCCTTCTTATCCCTTGGGCTGGCTAGGCCATAGACATTGGTCAGGTATCTAGGCTTGTTTGAGCCTATGAGCCTATAATCTGCTGTAATGGACCATCTGGTGGCAAGGAAGTTTTCCAACAACACTGAGTTTGTGTTCCATAGAATAGGCAATCCATCAGCTGTGCCTGTGGCTTCATTTGAAGCTGCTTCCCCTTTCTTCCAACAGTAGGGAAGTAGCCTGTCGATATCTTTTGAAGTGCATTTTGTTTCTTGCAAAAGTACTTTGTCTGGTTTTTCCGCTAAGATAAGATCCCGTAGCAGTTTTTGCTTGCTACGTCCATTGAGGCCTCTGATATTCCATGAGATGATCTTCATGATGATGGGGGGGTAGGGAGAGGAGGGAATCTATTTGAGATTAGGTGGATTTGTCCTTAGTTTACCATAAATTCGCCTATTTCTTGTATGAGCTTATTGGTAGATTTCCTCCCTCTTTTCTTTTCGTCTTTCTGAATTTTATTTGGGTTTTTTGACTGACTGCCCTGGATTCCCAGATCTTTTCTAGCTCGAGCTGAGGACCCAACTGAAGAGTTGAGAAAGACCTTGTGCACCTTCCGTAATTGATCCCTAGGTATAGTGTAAAGTTTTTGATGCCTGTAGGCATGCTCGAGGTGCTCTAGATCCACCTCGGCTAGATCTTCCTCCTCTAGCTCCATTTTCGCATCCCCGTCCTCTATCTCCTGCAAGTCTTGCAGGTCCTGAGCCATGTCTAGGGGGGGGATATCTGACTCCTTACCCGATGGGGGTCATTCAGTTCTTTGTCTTGTAGACTGGGGTCCATTATCCAGAAGTGGTACATTTGGGTTCGTAAGGGTTGTGGGATTCTCTGGTTGGTCTTGTAGAATTGCAAACTTATTACTAGTTGAGGGATCTTTACTTACCTGGGCTGGTTGCTTTCTTCCTCCTTGTCGTCTTTTCCCTGCTGGTTGTGCAAAGCCGTCCTTGTCTTTGCCGCTTTCTGGGTTCCCTTCTTTGTGAGCATTATTGAGAGGGCACTCTCTGAAAAGATGGCCGTGTTCATGGAATTTCCTGCATCGGAATGGAATGTGTTCATAGTCGATAGTTTGGGACCAGTCCTCGTCATGATATTCTAGTATGATGGATCCTGGGAGCGGCTTGGCTATGTTCAGGTACACACAGATTCTCGCATAAGAAGTGTAGTGTCGCTGCTTGGTGGCTTCATAAGACTTAACATAGATGCTGATGGTGTTTCCTATGTCGGCCAAGACCTCTTCCAGCTAGAATTCCTAGGGAAGAGAGTACAATCTGATCCATATCAGCGCATGGGAAAATTCCTCCTTCTCAGGGCTGAACTTCTTTGTCCATTAATCTTAAAAAGAGTCCTGTCGAGTTGTAGAAGTACGGGCCCCCATAAAATATGCGATTGCGATCCTCAAGGTTGTGGAGGATGATTGTGAAGAACCCCTTAGAGCCCAGTTGTAGCTCATAGTGACCTTTTGGTTTCCAGCAATATTGTATCCATTTGACTAGATCGCACTAAGAAGGCCAGAGCCCTAGGAATTTTCCCGCCAGGGCATAATCTTTGATATATTGCTTTTTCTCTTCTATGCATGGTGAGATGATAACATATTTTGGGGCCTGTGGTGCTTGTGGGATGCATTTACCTGGAATCCATGGAGTTGACGCAGTAGATGGGGTAGTCCCTTTCTCTAGATTGATGTCCATCTCTCGATCCTTGAAGGTTCCTTCCACTAGAATCTTCGAGTGCAAATCTGGTGGTGGCTCAAAGGTCGAACGTTTCGTACCTTCTGTAGAGTTTCCATTCGCCATGGATTGGCTATAGGAGACGCCATTCGACTCCCCGTCCCTACGAGACATGAGCCCTAGCGGGGTAGGCATTTTGATAGCGCAATTCAAAGTGGCCGAAGAACCCTAAACCCTCAGCTCAGAGCGATTTTTCCCGTTTCCATCAGGGGCTCCCAACCGTTTATTTGTTAATCAACAATAAAATTTAATATATTCGTTTAAGGATTCGTTTCATCTTATCAGCTTTTCGACGTTAACCAACAACTATTTAGCTGCTGTGCTAGTATATATATACAGGCTGTATATTACTCACCCCATATTTTCATATTCCACTGCTCAATACCATATTACGATCATCTTAGTATTGATTGGATCTTCAATATAATCATGAGAGAGTTCAAAATATTATATTATTAATTTACAGCTATAAATTAAAAAATGAATAAGATAATACAACAGAGGACCCAAATCTATATGAAAACATATTTTCAAAATTAAACAAATTCGAAGTCTGTGATAGCCTGTTTTAAAAATCGAAGAAATTGGAAATAGTTAAGACAACACAATAAATTCAACAGTTAAAAAAAAAACTATGTTTATGCTTATCTTTCTACATATTTTCCACAAACAAAATAATTTAGCATTTTAATCAATTTTTCAATATTGATTGAACACTGTTTAAAATTTAGTTAAAAATACTTTATCAACCACATAAAAAAACCTAGGTATAATCAGTTTTTCAATATTGATTGAACCCTATTTAAACTGTACTTAAAAAATACTTTATCAACCCCACAAAACAACTGGTTGATCTTATAGCTATGCATTACATCAAAACTATGTCCATATATATCAACTACAAAGCTACTCTCTGCTACATCAAAATCCTATCACTCTTTCATCAAACTAACAATGAATATTAATTATTGGTAGCTGAATTTTTCAGTCCGCCTCCATGAAGAGGGAGCCGAAAATTTTACCTATTTAAACATACTGTATAAACCACACAAAAAAAACCTGAGTGTAATCAGTTTTTCAATATTGATTGAACCCCATTTTAACTGTACTTTAAAAATACTTTATCAACCACACAAAACAACAGGGTGATCTTATAGCTACGTCCTACATCAAAACTATGTCCATAAATATCAACTACTAAGTTAGGCTGGCCTATATCAAAACTCTATCGTTCTTCCTCAAAATCATAACAATGAATATTAATGATTGGTTGCTGACTTTTTCAGTCCGCCATGAGGACGGAGCGGAAATAATTCCAATGTTTCATCGGCCTCCACATTATTGCAGGCCGAGCATGAATGGTCGAAAAACAAGCAGTGCTCCATTTTCCCTTCATCTGTAAACTGAGAATAATGTAAAACCTGTTAAAATATTTATATTTATGATATTCTTAAAGAAAAACTTTGAATCTGTACTTACTTGTGTTCTTGGTACATATGGGTCCGTTAACATTTCGTTCATTAACGTGTTCTTCAACTTCGCCATACACTTGTAACTGTTTAGTAATCCTCCAACTTCCGTAAATGAATGGCTTGTCTGCAAATAGATTCAAGTACAGCTTTTTGTTCCATAGTTGGCTTCCATCGGCGGGTGGAGTTTCCCGTTGTATCTTGCCCTACTTACAAAACAGAGATGGATAGATGGATCAATACTATAAAAATATATATTAGAAGAAATCATAAATACCCACCGTAGCAACTGTTGGGTTATTGTGGACGTTGTACTCACTGCATTGATCCTCATTGTACCCAAAAATATATGGATTTCTGCTCATTCTTGGGTTATTGTGGACGTTGTACTCACCGTAAATGAATTCAATCGTGAGAGGAGCTCGACGAAAGTAAAACGAGACGGATGGCGAGACGAGGTTGTCGATGGTGAGACGAGGTTGCCGAAAGTGAATGAGACTGTTTATATGCAACTGTTGTAACCCACCGATGCAAATGTTGTAACCCACCAATGACACTACGAAAGTAAAACGAGAAGGATGATCTGAACGAGAAGGATGATCTGTGGATTCGATGGCGAGACGAGGTTGCCGAAAGTGAAATGAGACTGTTTATATGAAGAGCAGAAGTGGGATGATTAGTTAGTTACTTTGGAATGGGATGATTTGTCTTGTTTCCTGGACTAGGGCTCTTCATCAAGAATTCGAATGTTTCGAAGCCACCCATCCTGGCAGATAATGCGGAAGCCCATTTTTCTGAGGGTAGTATTAAATGCTTTTAAGAAAGTGAAGCCAGAGACTATTTACATGAAGAGTAGAAGTGGGCAAAGAAAGAGAAGCAAGTAATGGAATGATTTGCATTGTTCAAGGATTTTGGGTGGACCAGGTCTCTTTGTCAAGCATTCCAAGCTTTTTAAGCCACTTATCTCAGCAGATAATGAGGAAGCACTCTTTTCCAGAACCGTTTTGTTTTAAATTCATTATAATTAAATGTTTTTAGGGAGTAGAATTAAATGTTTTTAATCATAAGAGAGGTTCCATCTTAGTGGACTTTTAGAACTTCTGGATTTTTTCAACTCGTTTACTTAATTTCCATGAGTTACCATTGATTTAATTCTAAAAATAGATCACACTTTCTTAATGAATATGATTTTTACATCTAATTTCTTTTTTAATATTTAAATAGTTAAAATTAGATTTTATTAACTTATTTAATTTTTATTTTAAAGTGTTATCATAAATACAATTTTCTTCATTTATTTATATTTTTAAATAAATATAATATTTTATAATAATTAAAAAATAAATTTAGGTAATTTAGGTAATAATTCGTTAAGGTAATTAATTCATAGCATATTAATAATTAATTTTTTTTTAAGTGTTATAACTCTAAATTATTCTACATATGTTTACAACAGCACTACAGTCCACGCCCATGTACACATGGTCCTCCACTACAATCCACGTATACTTGCAAAAGTTGAAAAAAATAAAAAGTTGCAAGGAATTCGTTGAGATTACGGGCAAAGAAATAAAAAAAAGTAATCGAAATCTGGATTCGAATGGAATGATTTTTGTTGTTGAAGGCTCTTGGGTGGACCAGGTCTCTTCGTCAAGCATTCCAAGGGTTTTAAGCCACATATGTGAGAATATAATGCAGAAGCACTCTTTTCTAGGACCGTTTTCTTTTAAATTCTATATAATTAAATGTTTTTAGTGAGCAAAATTAAATGTTCTTAATCATGGGAGAGGCTCCATGTTATTGGATTTTGGAACTTCTATATTCTTGCCACTCATTTAAGTAATTTCCATGAGTTACCATGCATTTAGATCTAAAAATAGATAGCAATTTAGTAATAAATATGATTTTTTATAGCTAATTTTCTTTTTTAATATTTATATAGTTAAAAAATAGATTTTATTAACTTATTTAAATTTTTATTTTAAAATGTTATTATAACTATTTTGAAAGAATTGGATTTCATTTTAAAAATACTAAAATGAGTTTACTCTTCCCTTTCCTAAAAGTTCCATAAACTATCCATTTTTCTCAATAAATTTTAAAACTATATAAATGATAGTTAATTCTTACCATATCAATAATTAATCTTTCTCTATTTTTCTCCATAAGTTTTAAAACTATGCAAATGTTAATTAGTTAATGGTATTGTTACAATAAATAACTTAGTTTTCTTTTGTCTAAATATATTCATTAAAATTTAGACACTTTATTTCCAATTCTTAATTTAAGGATTTTATTATTAAAGAAGTTATATCTTGTCAAATGTCTCGAAGTTACCATTTATGGATGGATGTTCTTTTTCCAACCATGTTTTTAACCTAATGGAAGTTATATTTTCTTTCAAGTTTTTCAGTGATTTTTTGGTTTGTCATTATTAAAATTGCAAATTTAAATGGATGTATTTGTTATTTTCAATATAAATTCAACACCGTGAGCCCTTGGGGGCAGCGTAATTAGAAAGTGTCATGATATGAAGTGTTATGTTCGATGAGGTTCTGAGTTCAAATCCCCCCGACTTACCTGTGTCTCGGGAAAGGGTATACGTAAAAAAAAATATAAATATCTTTTAAAATTAAATAATCATCCTTAGTAATAATAATGAATAATAAAGATGTGAGGGCATTCAATGATAAAAAATAATAATACATTTAAACATATTAGTTGATTTTTATGTATATATTTTAAAATTAAACAATCATCCTTGGTGATAATAATGAATAATAAATATCCTCGTGGGTGTAGAGGATTCAGTGATGGGGTGGAGTGTTAAGGAACTAGGGTGTAGTGTTAAGGCACTATCTTATGTGAAGTTATTGGCTCGAAACCCCAACTTACCTTGTGCGTGGATTATGAGGCATTGTGGGAAGACCTAGATGTCACAACAGTCACAAATTAAATGAATAATAAATATATTTAATATATTATTATTATTATTATAAAATTTATAATTATGATAATGATAATTATGTTTTTTTAATAAAAAAAATTGACGAAAGAATTGTTGGAAATTGTTGGAACCCCTTAGAGTAGTTTCACCCCAAGGGATCAAGAGAGTCTAATATATATATATTTTTAATAATTTTTTACACTAAAGGGTTTCCAACACAGAACTTTATACTCACAATGAATTTGAACATGGTGAAGGTTTTCTACTATGTAGTAAATCTGAATTATTACCACTTACACTCGCACATATGCTCACGATGAATTTGAACAATGAAGGGTTTCTACTTTAGGGTAAACTTTGAGGTAAATTTGAATGAGATTTATACATGTGAATTTGAATGATGATTTATACTTGAAGGTGAAGGAGACATGATGAAGCAAATAGGAGGTATATCCCTAATGTAAATTTGAACGTTGGTCACCTTAGAGAGTCTTTACTAATATATAGAATCATTAGGAAAAATGAGAGAAGAAAGAAAAGCAAAACTCCATGTAGAGTTAGAATCATTAGAAAAAAAGGAGAGAAGAAAGAGAAATAAAACTCCAAATAGAGTGAGAGTCAATGCTTATAACTTGAGATATAGGATTAAAGAGCTAAAAGAAAAACTAACCAATAATTTGGACCTAAGTAGTTTGGAATATAAATTGGATAGAAAACCCATCAAAGAGGAAATTAATAAGTTGATCGAATTGGATCATGAGCATAATAAAAGAGCATTGAACCTCATAATTTTTGGTATAAAACAACAACAAGGTGATGATACTCTAGAAAATAGTAAAAGAAGAACTAAACAATAAATCACAAATTGAAACAACCTACCTCATAGAAGAAAAAGAGGCTAGGAAAAATAATTGAACATAAAGATAGGTTGATCTATGTCAAAGTAAGTTGTAATGACCATAAATATAACATATTGAGTAAATCTTCGAGCTTGAAAGGGTTGGGAATATTTATAAATGAAGACCTCATTCCCAAAGACCAAGATGAATGAATAAATGAAGTTCAAAAGGTAAAACAAGCTAGGAAGGAAGGAAAATGGGAAATAATTAGAAATTGAAAAGCTATTGTGAGGGATAGAGACCAAAAGGATAATAATAAATAGGAATTTGTGACACTTAGGATCATTTTTTGGAACTGTCATCACTTTCCATGGCACAAAGGTCCTATGTTAAGTTGGATGTTGAGTGATGTTGAGATTATTTGTCTAGTTTAAACATGGGAGAATGAAGATTCTAAGGTCCCTAACATAGAAGGATTTGTCTCGTGGTCGGCATGGAACAAAAAATCATACCGTAGAGGGATTGGGAGCATAGCTTGTTATATTAAAAAGATCATTTCTCCATTCAACGTCATAATATCGACCCTCTCAATCAATACATTTGGATACAAATTTTAGACATCAATGCTAAGAAGATGTATATAGAAATTTGTTATTTTTCACATATTAATTCTCCTTTTTATAAGAAAAATAATCTAGATAAAAATTGTCCCTATAATACTTTAGAACAAGATATTCATAGTTTGAGAAATGATGTTAATATCCTCCTGCCGAGACTTTAATAATAGAACTGCAACTAACCAAGCTATTATTTTAAGCAATGATTCCAACCATAATCATGTATGGCTAGATTAGGACCTTGTTTTCGCTAATAGCTACAAAATAAGCTTTGAAGACCAGACTCAAAATTTGGTCGGTACTGAGCTAGTAAAGATCTCTAGTTTTCAAGACCTAATAATTTGCAATGGAGTAATGAAGTGACCAAAAACCAACCATATGACTTGTATTCATGGTCTAGGTAGTAGTGCCATGGATTATGTGATATATGATATCCTTGTTTCCAACCAAATAGTATCTTTTGACGTTTTAAATGATCTTGAACCCAACATTGATCATATACCTTTAACCCTAACTCTAAACATAGTCATGCACAGGAGCCCCATTGAAGAAAATTCTAATTAGTCAAAGGAATTTCCTTTTGACAAAAGTAAAGTTGATCTTTTCTTAAAGGATTTAAATAGTGAATTACATCTCCTAACTTATAAGGAAAACATTGAAGACCTCTATCATAATTTTACAACTACCCTTTCAACTTCTATTAAAAAGTTCTATCATAATAAGAAATGAGTTGTTGTCGTGCCTAAGACTAGGAAAATCCAACTCGTATCGTCCCTATGATTGCATTAAAATTCCAACTTCTCTATTTCAAATAAAATTTATTGGTCTCCTAAATCCATCATTTCATTTATATAGTTGTATTTACATATCTTCCAGAATAGTGTGTCATTTACATAATATAGGAACATATCTAATATTTATACATTTTGTTGTAGGTATGCAACCTATGTTTTCTTCTGCAACGTCTACACAGATCACCAACAGTAATTAGACTTGTATCTTTTTTATGAATATAATTATACCATGAAATAGATAGTGTTTCGCACAAGTTTTAATTCGATTCTATGCAAAAATGAAGGTCTTGAACAAGTAATTATGAACCTAAGATTTACTTGCAGAAATTTAAACTTAGTTCCAAAGGAATTTATACATAGGTAGTCTTGAAAAAGGAATTTTGATGCTTTGGCAGTTTATCCTATAGTTACTTTCATATAGTATAAATCTAGTTTAAAGAAATGATGGTTTCGAGAATCTAGCCATGCATAATCTTTTTAATCTGTCATAATCTTTAAAAGCTAAGATCTAGAATTCATTCAGAATTTAATCCAACCGTAAGAGTCACTCATAATTAGATTTGTAGGGCATTCCGTTAGTATCTATGCTTCATACACTCGAACAAATTTCACCCAGGTTATTATATCAACTCATAATTAATAGATGCACTACATCAATGATTTAATCATTCAACAGAGATAGAAAATATTCTAATTTAGAATTAAAAAATGCATTACATCATATATATAAGCATTCAAAGAGAGAAGGAGTAATTTAACATATCTAAATCGCTCGCGGAAAGACAAAGGGAACATCCACGTTCCTCCCAGCCGTAGAATAGGGCAGCCAAATCACTTGTCATGTTCATCCCCTATCCTGACCATGAATCCATGAGGGTTAACTTGGAACTCCTCCTCAGCAACGTCATTCAATGTCTGAAAACTTATTCTTGCCTCACACTTAACAGGGAGTGTTCATAATAGCATGAGGTAATTCCTTTCCCAAGCATACTTGGCAGCGTCCTGCCTCCTCTCATATGCTATATATGCAAAAATCATTTTTGCCTAGCTCTTTTCCCTCCCTTGGGAATTTTTGCATCTTTCCAAATCCCTGATTTTCAGGGGCTTCCAATGGGCAAATCCTTGATTTTTCACTTGTAAAAATCATCCTAGAGGTAGTTCCAAAATGTTCACCTCTCATGGAGTCATGGTGAGCTAAATTTAACATGGTTGTTCCATTTGTCCTCCTCCAATAAATAAAACAATATTTTGTTTACATACAAGTGTTATAGTCAAATAATTAGTTGGGTCGGATCAGGGCTCTGCCCAAAAGTCATAATAATTAATTACAATTTATCAAATTTGAAATTCAGAATTGCCATACATGACAAAAATTTTCCAAATTCGAATTTACTAAAAAAAGAATAGTTTTTCTAACAAATTTTGACTTTCGAATATACTTTATTTTTTTTCAATTTTTTTTTTGGGATGTCACAGATAGATATCAAATATATCCCCACTGTATTTATGTAGATCTGACTTACACAATAAGTTCCATACAACCAATAGCCTCTCGAGGGAAAATCCTCAAACCTCCATAACCATTTCTCATGTAGACAACAAAATCCAACTACATATAGAAATAAGGCATACATTTTGAACCTGTAGATAGATTTGATGTACTTGATCACTCTAGACCTTTCTCGATGCTTGCTTTCAGACTCTAGAGACCTGGCATGTTCATCTTCCTAAGTTTTCATGTATTTTCCCAATTGTACGCAATTGTTCCTTATTCAGCATGTGTATGTACACTATCTTTTCTCCTTCAACCTATGTATGTATGCACTATGTTCCATTGTATCCCTCATACACCTCAAAAACTAGGGTTTTTTCAATATTTCTGCAATTCCAAAAGTTTCGCCATCAACCCTTCATGCTACCTTAGACTTGCATAACTTCAGATGTATCAATGAGTACCTATAATAAACCTTACACAATGATATATATTCAGTGTGATCAATAGGTTATAATAGGATATCATTTCTCTCTTATTTATACTTCCATGTATCTTCCTCAATGGGTTACCTTCTAACAAACTTAACCCGATTTCCTTTTTTAGGGCTAGCCAACTTCTAACCGCTTGTCCACTTCTAACCCACTTTGCTACAAATAGTTAATTCTCCACTTCTAGTTCCAACTAAATTATTTTTAATTATTTTATTATTGCAACAACTTAACCCATGATTAACTCGTAGTTTTACCCACTTGACTAGTCATATTTTTTTAGGAGCTTCTGTAATAATTTGAGTTCTTTGACCTTTTAGATAACTCATGAGGTTTTTCCAACTTCACAAGGAAATAACTCTCTAAATGTGAGGAGTTATGTGAAGTTTCACATATCAACGAAAATGGCATGACATGTACTATCCATCTAGAATAGTTTTACCTGCAAATATATTAATCTTCATACCATTACACCTCAATCAAACTAAAGTCCCTTAACCATATTGTTGGGGCTACCTGGATTGTCTATCAGACTTTCTTCAAGGGTTTCTATCAATGAAAACCAACCTAATTAATCAACAATCTTTCTCTTTGGCATTGATGGAAACACTTTGATGCAACACTTAAGTCATATCGCTCATGCTCCCCCTGTGACCATCACTCCTCCTAGAAACATGCCTATGTTCTCTCTCTCCAAGCATATAAATATTTATCTTGCATATGATGAATCTCTCCTTCTTTGACATCAATGGAAAAGGTAACTTCCCATTCGGGGATACTCCCCCTAACTGAACTGTCCTTGGGGATGCTCCCCCTGACCAAACTCTTCCTGAAACTCATCCCCCAAACTGAGCAGTCCTCTTTATGGTGATTCCTTGTATAAATCTAAGACATATAATATAAGCATTCAAAAGCATTCATTTTGTAGTAGAAATTACTCTGAGTCTCTCACGAAGATACTCAAAGGTTTCCCTTGGAAGTGGTTTTGTAAAGATATCTGCAACCTATTCTTTTGTTCCCACATATTCAACTCTAATAATCTTCTCTACAACCTCTTCTTGTAGAAAGTGATACTTGATTGGAATGTGCTTCTTCTTGGAGTGCATCACTATATTCTTTTAGATATTTTTAACACTTGTATTATCAGAATATCCAAGAAGGGAAATATTGAATGGATCGACTGGAAACTCTTCCATTCATTCATCGCGCTTGTATTATTAGAATATATTGGAATGGGCTCATCATACTCAACCTGTATATATGTCAGAGTTTGTTTCATCCATAGAACTTATGTACAATATGTTGATGTTGTAATAAACTCTGCTTCAGTTGTATACAATGATAATGATGATTGTTTCTTTCTTATCCAAGATACCAAAAACTCACCCAAGTAGAACGCTACTCCATTGGGGCTTCGTTAGTCATAAATGCAACTTGCCAAATCTACATCTATGTAGAAAACAAATGATACATAATTTCCTTATGGATACCATAATCCAAACTCTTTTGTACCCTTGAGATATATGAAAATCCTCTTCACTGCTACAACATGTAATTCCTTTGGTGCTTCTTCAAATCATGCTACCTGTCCAACTCCCTACATTACATATAGTCTAGATGTTCTCACATAAAGTAAACTGCCAATCATTGACCTGTATTGCCTATGATCTGTAGACTTTGAATCATCATCTTTACTCAACTTGCAACTGGTTTGCATAGGAGTAGTAACTGGTTTGCAGTCTTCCATTCTGAACCTCTTTATAATTTCTCTGATATACATAGTTTGAGAAATTAAAATGCCTTGGTTTATTTGACATATATGAAGACCTAAAAAGAAGGATATTTTTCCAAGTAATGACATTTCAAATTCATTCTGCATATCCTTTGAAAATTTTAGGCTTAACCGGTCATCACCACTTCCAAAAATAATATCATCAACATAAACATCAATTAATGAATTATTATCTTAAGTTTCCTTGATGTAGAGGTTGTTGTCTACATTTCCTTTTCTAAACCCTGCTTGTAGTAGATATTTGTCCATTCTAGAATACCATGCTCTGGAAGCCTGTTTTAGACCATACAAGGTCATGTTCAACCTGCACACATAATCTTCATTCTCTGACAGTTGAAATCTTTCTAGTTGCTCAATGTAGACTTATTATTCAATTTCCCCATTTAGAAAGATTGATTTCACGTCCATATGATACACTTTAATATTCTTGGAGCATGCATAAGATAGGATTAATATAATTTATTCTATTCTAGCAACTGGGGGAAACGTCTCTTCAAAGTCGATACCTTCAACTTGTGTGTATCCTTTACATACGAATATAGATTTGTTCCTG
This sequence comes from Picea mariana, assembly GCA_032191745.1. Taxonomy (NCBI): domain Eukaryota; kingdom Viridiplantae; phylum Streptophyta; class Pinopsida; order Pinales; family Pinaceae; genus Picea; species Picea mariana. The sequence goes on from JASDQU010686513.1 coordinate 21,608, forward strand.
GTAACCTATCCATATTCATTCAATTTGTTTCTGAATACCCACTTTGTATTGATCACATTCTTGTACCTTGGTCTTGGAATTGATTCCTAAGTGTCATTCTTATCTATTTGATCCAATTCTTCATTCATGGCATTTTTTCTAGAATTCATTCTTTTTGGCTTCTTCAAAATTGTTTTCTTCAATCAAAGATAAGAGTTCTTCGTGCAATTGTTCTGTTGAACGAATTCTTCTTCTAGTCTCAATTCTTGCATCTGTGTTCCTCATAATCTGATACGAAGGATGATTCTTCTGTATTTGTTTGCTAGGTGTCTTTGGAGGTGCTTGTTGTACTTGTTGTTGCACTTCTATCTAATCTTTTTCATCTTCCCCTTCTTCTTCTTCTTCATCCTTTTCTTCTTCTTTGTAAACTTGTTCCACTAAATCCATCCACCTGTCTCATCAAATGTTACATTGATTCTTTCCACAACTTTTTTGATCCTCAGATTGTAACATTTGTATGATTTTCTTGTACTTGAGTAACGAAAAAGTATTTCACTATCCACATGAGAATCAAACTTTCCCATTCTGCCATATTATCTTTTGAAGTAGCATTTTCTTCCAAAAACTATGAAGTGCTTCACATTTCCTGGTCTTCCTTGTCATATCTTGTAAGGAGTTTTGTCACTGTTGTTTATGAGCATTACTTTGTTTTGAATGTGACATTTTGTATGCACTACATATGAACAAAAAATATATGTCAACTTAGAATCGATTAACATTGTTTTAACTTAGAATCAATTAAATATATGTCAACTTTGAATCGAACATAAGTTTGTGACCTTGGTCACACATTTGACTTACACTTGAAATATTATGTTTCACATATTCCACTAGTAGAATATTTACTGCCTTGGTATTCTTGTTTCCAATTCTGACGGTGTCCTTTCCAATGATTCTAGCTGAGTCATTGTTTCTAAAGGAAAGGAGATTGATCCATCTGTTTCCTTTATCAATGTTATAAACCTTTCTTCATCACCTGTCATGTGTTTTGAGAAGCCACTGTCAACATACCAACCACGTTTCTTATGTTTAGATTGTAGAGCGAGTGTGCATTCTTCATTTTTATATTGGTTCTTCTATCTTATTTGTATTCTATGTTGAGGTTCATGTCTGTGAACATTGTTACTCTATTGTGATTCTCTAGAAGGGACTGTCATTCTACAATCTTTGGCAATGTGTCCAAAATTGTTGCACTTGTATTATTCAACTTCAGTGTTCAATGATTCAAACCTGTTGTAGCTTCATCTCTATGTTTCACCAATCTTTCTTGGATAACCATTTTGTGCATGAATTTCAAAGTTGTTTTTGTTCTTGCTATTAGATTTGCAATTTCCAGCTTTATGTTAGAAATTATTACATGCATAACATAAAAAAATATATATAGTTTGATACCTAGGAGTTGAAGATATTTTAAAGGGAGTTTATCTTCTAAATCCTTCGTCTTCATGAGGCCTGCTTGTTTCTGACTATTGTTGATTCTGAAATCTGAATCTTCTAGGTGGAGGAGTGTCCCCATGATCTTCCCTATAAACCTCTTTTCCCCTCTAACTGTCTCTGCATATCTTATTGGTTGTGTTTCTTGATCTGTAGTTTTGGATATTGATCCTCTTTCTATCTGGTTATATCCTATCTCAAACTTGTTAGGATGTGGCATCTCACGGTTGATAATATTATCCAAAACCTTTGAGTTTTTCTGCGTGTTTTGTTGTCGAAGGTTGTTTCTCAATGTAACAATTCCTTATTCGAAATTTCCAATGATCCTGTAATTTTCTTCCAAATGTTCTTTAGGTTCTTCTTCGATTCTTTTTTCTTCTTCAACTTGAATTTTCAGATTAGAGGTCATCTTCTCCAATTCTTCAAAGTTGGAATTTTTTGTTTCCTCTTTTCTTTTTAGTTTGGCTTGTAGTGATTTGTTTTTCTTCTTTTCCCTTTTTACAATATATATGGCACTCAACAATTATTCTATGTAGTCAACTTCTGCCTCTTCATATTCTTCTTTTGTGTCTTCTTTATCAAAGTTTTCTATTGTCCTCAATAGAACTCTTTTTGTATCACTTTCACTGACTTCATTTTCATCTGATGAGGAGCCATTTCTTTGCTGCAAAAACTTTTGTTGAAGACTTTCTTTTTGGTTTTTTTTCCTTTATATGTTTGTTTTCTATTAGAATCATATTCTTATTTTCTTTTATTTTTCTTGTGAGGAAATTTGTTAGTAAAACAACCAATACCATCACAATTAAAACAAATCAATGGAAGCTTACCTCTATATCTGTCGTTGGTTCCCTTTTTCAGTCTTTTGCCAAAGTTGGTTACTTCTTCATCATATCTCAAGATGTCACTGCCGATCCTATATTCTTTTTCCTTTTTCTAGCCCTTTTTCTTTGACTTCTTGGATGCTTTGAATGTTGCTTCTCTTATACCTAGACTCTCATGTTCAGTTCTCCTTTCATAGGATGTGAAATTTTCGTGTAGTTCATCCATGTTTATTCTGTCTATATCTTCTCTTTCTTCTAGTGTTGAGATTTTTGGATTAAATCTCATTGAAAGAGATCTTAGTACATTTTGAATAATTATAGATTCATCAACCTCTTCTACCAATCCTATGATTTCATTCACTGTTTCTTCAACTCATAAGAATTAAGATGCAATATTCTCATCTTCCTTCATCTTTAGCTATTCAAACTGACCTATGTAAGTTTGAAGCTTTGTTTCCTTGACTTTTCCATCTCCTTCATAAATATTCTGAGGTTTTTCCCAAATCTCTTTACCGGAGCTACAATGAATAAATTTGACATATACTGAGTCAAAAAGACCATTCATAAGTGAATTTGTTTCTTTAAAATTTTTTAGAAGGATTTTTCTTCCATTTTCATTTGTTGGTGGCACTGTTGGTTCTTTATATCCATCTACAATTGATTTCCAAACCTCAAATTCCTGTGCCTATACATATGTTTTCATCCTTCTACTCCAAAATGCATAGTTTTGTCCATCAAACTATGGTATTCCAATCTTATACATATTGTTTCTTTCCATGATCTACCTTTCAGTGATTAAATTGATTTTTGAGGGAATTTTCTCTGATTCCAATTGTTGGATTACTGAAAGGGGGGGTGAATCAGTAATAAATATTTTTAATCATTTTAACCACAGTATATAAGTGTTATTTATATTTCTGATCAATATAACATTATCATCCAATAAGTGAAGAGTAAATAAACCATAAACAATGAAAAACCATACACATGCATAGTACACTAGTGTTTTTATGTGGAAACCCAATTCGGAGAAAACCACGAAATGCTTTTTCTTATATTTCTTTAAGAATTACATTCATTTGAAACACCAAATACATTTTTTCTCCAACTCCAACTGGAATGAGGCTTCGACCCCCTATATTTTCAGGCTACAATGTGATGAAATCTCCAACTCCCCAATTCTTTGGCTACAACTAGAACGAGGCTACAACCCCATATGTTCTTCGGCTACAACCGAAAGGTGGCTAGAATCACCTATCCTTGCCCCATCCTGTCGCCTTCAAATAAAAGTGAAATAAAGAGACCACTGCCACACTGTCATTGTGAGATATACCATTGTAAACCTGTACCAATTTGTACCAATAACCTATAACCAACCTGTACCAAAGACCTGTGATCAACCTATACCTATAACCTTCCTATACCAACAAAAACCCATAGGTACGTGACTTGACTATGCTGCAACTCATGTATGTACACGACATTTTTGTACTGCAACCTGCGCATGTACGTGACCTGTCTATACTGCAGCCTGCGTATGTACGTGATCTCTCTATACTGCAGCCTGCGTACACCTAATTTCAACTATGATTTATGTTGAATTTGCTAGACACACACTTTACTGAGAATGAAGTATGCTTTCTTTTCTACCAACCCTAAGAAATATTCGTTTGTTATAAATACAACACACAAATATATATTTATATGAATGGATGCTCAAACAAATTAAACCATATATGTACAATTGTTCATCTGTTACATTGTAAAATACTTAGTGGTCATAGTTAACATTGTTAGGCTTAATTATGTATAAAAATGCCATTTTAGTTTTCTCCATAGTATTTTTAGTTAATATGAGGAACCCATAAATTTATTCTAATTATTACTTATTATAAAACATTGATGGAGAATGAAAAACTATGGTGTTTTATTCATGGAATGTTCTATTTGTATAACATTTTGTCCATTTATATTTTTTAAAATTAAATCCAAAGTATTAGGTTGATTTTTCTTAAAACTTATGAAAATGTGGACATCACTCATAATTTATTATAGAATTTTGGACATTGGAGTTTCCACTTTATAACATAGTACAATTATATCCAACTTTTTGAGGCGTACAAGGTTTTTAGTCACTCTAACCAAATGTGTAAAGAGCATTGGTTAGGTATTCTTATGCACTTTGTACTTCACTTTCTAATTAATATAGTACAATTTGTTCCTACACACATATGTATATTAAAATAAAAAAATCACACATAAAACACTTTTTATATATATTTTAAATAATCTAATTTGGTATATTTGATAGTCTTTAAACAATTTTTGGAAGGGTTTGTTCAAAGGCTTTGGCACAAAGTTATATCTTAGTACAACATATCACCCATAGTCATATGGGAAAACAAAGAGGGGAAACAAAATCATCGAGGACATGTTTAGAATGTATGTGATGGATCAACCATCTAAATGGGAGAATTATATCCACTTAGTGGAATTTTCTTACAATAATGGGTATAGGACCTCATTAAAGATGAGTCAATTTGAGGCATTGTATGGTGGGAAGTGTAACACATCTGTGAGTTGGCATAATCCAACAGACAAAGCACTTGTTAGGCCAAATTTGTTGAAGGAAATGGAAGAGCATATGAAAAAGATTAAACATAATTTTAAGGCTTCTCAGGACATGAATAAAATATACGCAGAAAATAATATAGTGTTTAGATATTTCAAAATGGGCAAACATGTGCTTTTAAAAGTGAAGGCGAAAAGAAGATCGCTAAGATTAGGAAGTTGCCCACAGTTGGCAGCAAGATATTGTGGACCTTTGGAAATATTAGAAAAGATGGCGCTAGTTTCATACATGCTATCATACATGCTAGAAAAGATAGATCTAGTTGCATACATGTTAGAAAACATAGCGCTAGTTGCATACATGTTTTCGTTCTGCAATTTTATAGTTTGTAATGTTCCTGACTTGGCTAGTCTAGGAAATATTGTTAATGCGTGTGTAGGATCAAAGGTTTACAGCATATAAATGATCATACAAGTAATAAACGTGACAAAGGACTGCAAATTGTGTATTATGGTATCCCTGTGGATTACAAAATGGTCGAATGCGGCTGAATAAACTGAAAATACTCAACTAGATCAACAGACAAAGGATCTTATCCGGAATACAAATAAGCAACTACAGATGAATAAAATAACAACACTCGGCTAGATCAAAAGTCAAAAGGATCTTAGCCGAAATACAAATAAGTAACTAAAAGATAATACCCGGAATATGGGAGCACTGTGGAATCAATGAAGAATAATGGAAGACCTAGATGATCTTCCCGATGACTCAGTTGTGTCTTTCAACACCAAAATCATCCAACTGGTGTCTTCCTCCTAGAATACACTAAACTATATCTCATGAGATGTGCCTCTTCTCCTCAATGACAAGTCATAATTTGCATAATGATGAATTAGTTCGCTGACCCTTCCTTTATAGCTTTCCAAAACCCTAAATCATGATGAAACCCTAATTCACTCTTGACTTCCAAAACCCTAAATCACTGTTGAAACCCTAATTCACTGTTGACTTCTATTTTTAGCTCATAATGACTTAAAAACACTTTTAACCCTTTTTTAACTCAATGTCAATTTCTGAATATAACACCTATGACTGGAGTGACCTCTAGTAACCCTGTTTACCCCTCTTTGGTCCTGGCTATAGTCTAACGAAGCGGTTTAGACCATTAAACCTCCTCTGTAGAGCTCCTATTTGGAAAGGGACATTACAGTCCTCTCTTCCTGAAATTGTTTGTCCTCAAGCAATACCAGTCGAGGGTACTGCAACACCTGCTCGCTCTCCCAGGTAGTGTCCTCTACTGGAATCCCTCTCCATCTGATCAAACACTCTCTCATGACCCTGCTCCTCAGTTTACGCTCCCGAAACTCCAAAACCTCCTCCGAAACTAACTCCAACTGTCCCTCCTCATCCAACGGGGGAAGCTCCTCTGATGTGCTAATGAATTGTCCCACTGCCTTTTTGAGGCAAGACATGTGGAACACATTATGAATCTTGCTCCCATCTAGAAGATCTAGCTCGTAAGAAACCTCGCCTACTCAGCGCATGATCCTGTAAGGACCATAAAATATGGGTTTGAGCTTCTCAGCTCCACTCTTCTTCAGAGATGACTGTATGTAGGGTTGGAGTCTCAAGAAAACCAAATCTCCAACCTCAAAGCTGTGCTCTATCCTGTGCCTGTCCACACTTATCTTCTGTTGGTTTTGCGCCGTCTGTAGGTTCTCTTTGAACAACTTGAGGATCTCCTAACTCTCTATGATCCAATCCTTGGCCTTGGGAGATCTTCTCTCCTCGAAAATCAAGTCTACCAAAGTGGGAGCATCATATCCATACAATGGTTGGAAGGGTGTCATACCAATGGACATGTGGAAGGTGGTGTTGTAGCAATGTTCTCCTAAATGTAACCACTTTACCCATGTTCTCTATTGTCCTCCTACATAGTTCCTCAAATACACGTCAGCCCACTTGTTGAAAATCTTGGTCTGCCTATCTGTATGAGGGTGATAGCTGGTGCTAGGTGTCAACTCTGTCCCCACCAACCGAAAGAAATCTCTCCAAAATGTCCCTTTGAACCGACTATCCCTATCACTGATGATGTTCTTCAGCAACCCATGAAGTCAGAAGACCTCCCTGAAGAAAATATTGGCTACCTGAACTGCTCTATACTCTGTCGGTATGGAGTAGAAGTGAGCAAACTTGGTCAATCTATCGACCACTACATAGATACAGTCCTGACCCTGGACCTTGGGTAGACCGATGATGAAGTCCATATATATACTCTCCCATTTCTGCTCTGGAATGGGGAGTGGTTGAAGTAGCCCTGCTGGAAGAGAATGCTCTGACTTGTTCTGTTGGCAAGTCACACACTCACTAACGTGTCTCATAATGTCCTGTTTGAGGCCCTTCCATGAGAACCTCTCTCTGATCTGTCTGTAGGTTTTGAAAAACCCTTGATGGCCTGCTAGAAGTGAATCATGAATTTCATTTAGGATCTTCTTCTTTATCCGTGAATCTGGAACCAAGTAGACTCTATTCCACTAACAAGTGGGATTTCCAATCTATTGAAATCTCCATCAAAGAACATGGCGCAGGTCTCCTCGATAGTGCATCGGCCATAATGTTGTTTTTCCCTTTGAAATACTCTATGTCAAAGTCAAATGCCTGTACCTTCGTCACCCATTTCTATTGGCACTCATTGAGGTCCTTCTGCTTAAGGAAATACTTCAAACTGTTGTGATCAGTCTTGACCACGAATTTACTGCCCACTAAAGATTGTCTGAACTTGGTCAAGGCATTCATGATTGCCAACATTTCCTTGTCATAAATGGAGTACAAACTCTCAGGTTGACTAAGATTTCGGCTCTCGAATACAATTGGGTGTCCTCCCTGCATCAAAATTGCCTCGATCCCTTCTCTAGATGCATCACACTCTAGTACAAATGGAAAGGTGAAGTCTGGTAGTGCGAACACTTCCTTCATGTGATCAAAGGCTTCCTGTGACTTCTCGATCCATATGAAGGCCCCATGCTTGGTAATATTTACCATCAGTGCTCCAAGATGATAAAAACCCCAGACGAACCACTTGTAATAGTTGCACAGTCTGAAGAAGCTTCTCAATTCTGTCACATTCTTGGGCATCGACCAATCCAGAATGGACTTGATCTTCTCTTGGTGCACTTATACCCCCTGTGCACTAATGATGTGGCCTAAGTAAATCAACTATGTCATACTAAACTCACACTTGGACTCTTTGGCATATAATGACTATGCCTCCACGATGCTCAATACCTTATCCAGGTGCCTCATATGCTCTTGCCATGACCGGCTATAGATCAAGATGTCGTCGAAGAAAACCAANAATGACATCGAAATGTCATATTCTCTATGTCCTTCTCTCGGATGTTGATCTGATGATATCTAGAGCGTAGATCAATTTTTGAGAAGAAAACTGCCCCATGCAGTTCATCCATCAACTTGTCAATGCGTGGGATAGGGTACCGATTCTTGATGGTTTTCTTGTTCAAGGCTCAGTAATCAATGCACATCCTCATGGTGCCATCCTTCTTTAGAACTAAGACAACTAAAGAAGCGAATGGGTTGTTGCTCGGTCTATTGTGTCCCATCGCCAACAATTCCTTGATTTCCTTATCTATCTCATCCTTGAATCTCCTAGGATGACGATAGGGGGGGTGATCATAGGATTGGCCCCCTCCTTGAAATCAATGGTGTGCTCAAACCCCCTGTCAGGTTGTCTCCCTACTGGAATTGCCTCAAATACCTTCTGATGTCGTCCCAATAAATTCTTGATCTCTGTATGGTATTGTTGTTGACCTTATGAATACTTTTGAGTAGTGATCAATCATTCTGCAGCATATGCTACCTCCCCATGTCTGAATATCCTCTCCATGCTCTTGGCTGAAACTGTCCTGGGTGCTTCTGTCGACATACCTCTTAGAACAACCTTCTTCCCATCTTGATCTCTGAATCCCATTTCCAAGGTTTAGTAGTTGGTAGTGATTTTTCCCAAGGTAATCATCCACTGAACTCCTAACACCACATCTGTGTCTAATAGGTCAACCACATAAAACGTGTCTCTCACTGTGTAGTTGCCTAACTTCATCTCTAAGTTTGGAACTTTGTCTAGACTCTCCGCTGTGTGGCCATCTGCTATCGTAACATCAAACCCCTCAAACTCCTCTGTCTAAAGTGTCCGTCTTGATACTAGTGAAATGTCGATGAAGTTGTGGGTGGCCCCACCATATATGCGATTGCATGTTGCCCCTAAATAATCCCTATGATACAGAGGGTATCGGTATCATACCTGGGAACACCAGAAAGGGTCGCTATCACACCTCCCTTTGTTGATTTCCTCCTGTTAGCCTGTTATGGAGGTTGTGGGACTACTAGAGGATGGGCTCCTGCTAGTGTTGGTGGTCTATGAGGAGGCTTCTTCTCTGTTGGCGCTGACTCCTTCTTTGAACTAGTGGATCCACTGTCCTGCTCCTCCTCCTCACTATCGACGCTGTCTATTACTACCTCAAGATAATGAATATCTCCCTTGCCCATGCACTTGTGGCTTGGGACCCAAGGATATTTGTAGCTGAAGCAATTCTTCTTCCTCATAAGCTCTTTCCTAGTCTTATCATCCAACTTCTCCTTTCCCTTCCATTCTCTCTAGAATGGCTTCCTGTCTTGATCCCTTTGGGGCACAAATGGTTTGGAGAAATTTTTAGTCTTTGGCATTGAGTCTGCCAGATCTTGAGTGCGAAGGATGGAATCCTACAAAGTGGGAGGCATGTATTCCTTCAACCATACTCTCAAAGACTCTATGATTCCTTCTGTGAATAGCATGATCAGCCTGGGCTCTGATGTATCTGTCATTTCCACAGCTACCTGCTGAAACTCTGTGATGAGCGCCTTGGCTGTGTCAGTTTGTCTCAACTGGGCTAGATCCTTGAAGTGTATCTAGGGATCCTTCCTGTCAAACCTGTCCATGAGCCTATCTATAAACTCCCTATAAGAGGTGATGTGACTGTGACCCAATGTCACCAGTCCATGATACCACCACTCATGTGCCTCACCCTCCAAGTGTAATGTCGCAAAATGGATGGCCTCTATCTCGGTCATCTAGTTGAGCTTGTAATACATGTCTAGCTTTTGTACCCAATCTCTGGTGGTGTATTTGGACGATCCGTCGAAAGAAGGGATGGTGAGTTTCCCAACTTTTTGGATAAAATCGAGGTTATGCCCTTGCTGTTGTTGTAGTCCTCCCCTCTGCGGCTCTCTGGGGCGGTTTCTGAGTCTGAGTCCACAGTACTCGACTAAGGTCATGTCCTGATGAAAGTCATGACCCAATGTTGCGTACTCCCTCCTATAATCTGCAATGTCATCGACATGAGTGGGTGGCCTATGTGCTATCAGTGGCGATGCTGCTACCAGGGGTACCCTCCGGAAACTGGGAAACAAGGGTCTGGGAATCCTACTCGCAGAGGTGTATGTGTGAGAGGGTGACTTGGGTCTACTACCTGCTCCTGAGTTCCCTTGTGCTGCATGTGGGACTTGTGTATCTGGGGTGCCCACTCTAGCCAATCTATCAACCACCTGTACCAAGGATTGAGACATGGTCCATTGACTAGCTAACATATCATTGATAACCTGCATGAAAGATGTCTCTGGATCTATGGGGGCCTTGCCACTACAATCTGGTCACTCATATCTGTCTCCTAGTATCCTCTCTGCCTCGTGCTTAGCCTCATGCTCTGCCCTTCTCTCTGCTTCTCTGTGTGCCCCTTCCTCTTCCTCTGAGATGGGAGATAAAGGGGGCAAATCATCCCTATGCCTTCTTTCCTGATGCCTGTTGTAAGTGACATATTCATTACCTACATGTTCACGACCCTCTCGGCCTTCTGCTGCACTCATTTTCTTTAGTCACAGGCTGGCAAGACTAAAGCTCTGATACCACTGTAATGTTCTTGACTTGGCTAGTCTAGGAAATGCTGATAATGTGTGTGTAGGATCAAAGGTTTACAGCATATAAATTATCATACAAATAATAAATGCGACAAAGGACTGAAAAGTTTGTATTATGATATCTCTGTGGATTACAAAATGGCCGAATGCAGCTGAATAAAATGACAATACTCCACTAGATAAATAGACAAAGGATCTTAGCCAGAATACAAATAACCAACTACGACTTAATAAAATAACAACACTCGGCTAGACCAAAGACAAAAGGATCTTAGTCGAAATACAAATAAGTAACTAAAAGATAATACTCAGAATATGGGAGCATTGTAGAATCAATGAAGAATGATGGAAGACCTGGATTATCTTCTCGGTGACTAGGGTGTGTCTTTCAACACCGAAATCAACCAACTGGTCTCTTCCTCCTGGAATACACTGAAATATCTCTCCTGAGATGCCCCTCTTCTCCTCAATGACAAGTCATAATCTGCATAATGATGAATTAGGTCCCTGACCCTTTCTTTATAGCTTTCCAAAACACTAAACCATGCTAAAACCCTAATTCATTGTTGACTTCCAAAACCCTAAATCACTGCTGAAACCTTAATTCACTATTGACTTCTATTTTTAGCTCATAATGAATTAAAAGCGCTTTTAACCCTTTTTAGCTCAATGTCACTTTCCAAATATAACACCTGTGGCTGGAGTGACCTCTAGTAACCCCGTTTACCCCTCTTTGGCCCTAGCTATAGTCTAACCGAGAGGTTTAGACCATTAAGCCTCATCTCAGGAGATCCTATTTGTAAAGGGACATTAAACAGTTGCAACCTATTTCATTTATTCAATAGAAGATATTCTGCACTCGATATCTGTGTTGTTATTCATATCTCTGTGTTTATTGTATTTAGTCTATTAATCCGTTCCTAAATCCAGATCATTGGATAATTAAGTCATATGGACAATACTCATGCAAGAGAGACGACAATTGTGTTCTACTAGCAAACTATGTGAGAGGAACTTGGAAAAATCAACTTATGAAAAGGAGATGATTGATATATTACATGGGAGAAATTTGAAACTTATAATCACTTAATGAATATAATCTTAAAAGTTTTCCTTGTTATAAACCGAAGGTCCTGTACTTAAAAGTATTTATGTTTAAGTAAAAGAGTCCAAGCAAGCCTTGGACTTAGTTTGCATGAAAATAAGAAATGCTCCCATTGTAATAAGAAATCAGCTATGGGATTATCCTTTGTCAAAGAAGTTCCATGCATGGGATTATCCTTTGTCAAAGAAGTTCCATGTAGGTTAATATATGAAACCTATGTATTTGGGAAAATAATCACATAGTCTAAGGACTCTTAATTTATTATTTGCATTAGAAATTAGTACATGATTTGCATTGCAAATGTAACTTGGTTGCATGGAATTTGACTTAGTCTAAAAGGGAATAGGGCCCAAAGACTTAATGGAGTAGTGGTGGAGTTTTTCTCACTATGATACAAGAAATATTTGGTTCAATACTTAAAATTTTGTTGAAAGTTATGAAGTTAGAAAAATTTGGCTTATCGCATGAAGTTTAATTTTGTGCAATGTGGCGTGAAGATAAACTTCACGTGATACACGGCGGGAAGAGAAATCTTCTAGTGATGCGATAAAGGAGGATGACTTTCAATTTATCGCGAGAAATTTAATTTCGCAAGATACAACCCATATGGTATAAAAGATAACTTCATGCAATACAACGAAGAATTTTAAGCTTGGCGTGAAACTAAAGACTTGGTGTAATTTTCGAGGGTTTGGATTTCTCTTGCACAACACGTTACATGCGGAAAATGTTTTGTGGTGAGATATACTACCTTGTGAATTCACGTTTTAATCTCGAAATTGATTTAAATTGATGGCGATCCGTGCAATATAGCTGGTATAGTTGGTGACAATTCACAAGGATTTATAATTAAATGAAAAGAAATTATTTTTGTACATAATAATAATAATTCATTTTTAAGGTTATGGTCAAGCCACACTTAATTGGTGTATGAGACTCTATGTTTATGGGATAAGGGATCTCTTCTGGTCAACTATTTAATTGATAAAATCTATTGAGGTATACATACCTTACCCCCCTCTGAATTTGAACTTGTGACCTCTTAAGAAGAAACACATGTTCTTAATCATTAGACCCATTCATTACATAGATGTCCCTGTCAACACGACCATTTCTCTCTCTTTCTTGTCTTTTAAATTTTCTCACTAAATGAATGTCCCTGTCAACACGGTCATTTCTCTTTCTCAGTTATTGTTTCTTAGTTTTCATCACCTAAATGTCCAGGTCAACACGACCATTTCTCAGGTCTCTTTCTCAACTATTGCCTTTTAATTTTTCCAGCAACTCCGTCACGTCATGGGCATCTTTCATGACTTCTTTATGTCCAGCTTTTCTGATTCCAAAACGACCTGGGTCAATACGGCCACTTTCTTTTCCTTTTATGTCCCGCTCAACAAGGCGATTTCTTCAACTCTGTTAATGCCCGTTCTATGTAATTGCCTTGCCATTTTCCAACTCACACACAGAACTTACTTTCTAAGGGAGCTATTCAATATATATATATATAATATATAGCTACATAACAAACAACAGAACTCACAAGTTTTAAGAACGTTGGAGTCTAGGAAAGATAAAATGGATTATAGAGTCCAGCGACTATTAGTTACTCACGCTCAAGCCATATTCCCACACTTACAGAGAAGATGTTTTATTCGATGATAATTTGTATGACCACATGGTCGGTGGGTTATTTGAACCTATGACCTTCAAGGAGGAAACACATTTTCTTAACGATTAGGCTCACTCAAGTTTTCATGGAGAAAGTAATAGTATGTTATTAGGAATCAATTTGTTATTTAATTGTTGGTTTTAAATATTACTATGATACATGTACAAGTGCAAGTTTTAAAGGAAACACTATTTTTTCGAAATAGGTTATTTGATGATGTAACTCTAAGAACAACATCAAAATATGGTCAATGTAGGGTGTTGATCTCTAATATTTCATTTACCATTTTCTCTTCACTCATCAAAACCATCTACTTGCATCTATCATTTTGGGCAAATCCCTTTTATGTTATATAAATGAATCAACAAACAGACAAACAGTACTATTTAGGGTTTCCCTACAAACGAGGGAGTCTAAGAGGGATTCTTTTCCAAGAATAACCTTTGCTAATGGCGTTGGGCATTTTTTCTCTATCAACGAGCTTCAAGATTGAAGGTCTAGGAAACTCTGGGTTTCTTAGAGAGAGGTAAGTGTATACCTTATAGTTGGTAGAGAGGATTAAACCCAATTTGGGCAAGTAAAATATGCCAAGGATGGGCTGCATAAATCAAATATAACAAGAAGTGATTTTTCTTATTTACTTAATGAAATTTTGTTGTCAATTACATAGACAAATTATTGGGAACTTATTAGTTAGTTGTTCAATGAATTTCAAGTAAAATGCTTTAAATTTACATCATATTTCAGTAATTACGTCAAAAGTTAAGTCAAAGGCATATACCTATTGACAATGGGCAGATTTAATAGGGGTTTAGTTCTTAATAAGTTTTCTATGGACAGGATTAAATATGGCTGGAATATTCTTAGTAGTCACACAAAATAAATGGCTATGATTTCAATCATTAACTTCCTAGCTATTATAAAGACATCCGTTTATGTGTTTATTTTTTTACATTTACCTAATCATATTTAAAAATTACTTTGATAGCTAACTGATTGCCACATAGGTGATTAACAAAATTTAAAATATTAACACCAGATAAATGAAGCCCAACAGTTTATTTGGATTCGCTTCATCTTATCAGCTTTTCAGTGTTAACCAGCTATTTAGCTGCTGTGCTAGTTATAAATATCATATAATTTTCCTTAAACATACAAAATGGAAGATGTAATAGTCTCAAGGGATGTAGTGAAAAAAAAGACATGTTGGCTCTCTAATGCTTCCAAAAGAGACAATTAGGTTTCGGAATGTTTGAATGTTATTATCAATGTCGTTGTTTGCAGCTCAACCTCGTGGCTGAAGCTTAATGCACATATGTCAATGAAATTGGTGTATCTGCCATATTTGCATTTCCTTTCTTAATAGAACAGTAGAAATGTGTGGCTACGGTCAGATTCGAAGGGCGGGGTCTTATAAGGTCAAGAAGGCCACAGTTTGGCGTTAATGGAAAGGAAAACGAATACGAAGATCCTGAACAAACATGAGGAACTTTCATGAGAGGGTTCAATGGAATATTAGGCATATGTAGAAGGCGATAGCGCCAATCTTTATATTATTATAGCCAGACCATAATCTGATCTCGTAAGCAACACACAATTTTCATATTTTCATATTCCTTTATATTATTATCATCATTTATATTATTATTATAAGATCATAATCTCATTTCGTAAGCAATAGGCAGTTTATATAAGATCATAATCGGATTTCGTAAGCAATACGCAGTTCATATTTTGGACGAACTATTACGTAACATTAAATGCTGCCGCTGCCGCAAATTGTATTACTTAGCATTGAATGCTGCGACAAACTGTATATACACCTTAATATATATATACAGGTTGTATATTACTCACCCCATATTTTCATATTCCACTGCCCAGTACCATATTATGATCATCTTGTTATTGATTGGATCTTCAATATAATCATGGACAAGTACAAACCCAAGGAAAACCCAACTAACAGGAAAACGGAATCCAACGCTGACAGTACTGAAAGGAGAAAGTGGTTAAAGGCCTTCGAATCACACGTGAATCTGCGAACAAAACAATTCGGGTGACGAAATTTATGAAGATTATTGATTTACATTGGTGAAATTTTACCAATTTCAAAATATTAAATTATTAATTTACAGTTATAAATTCAAAAATGAATGAAGATATTTCAAAATATTATATTATTAATTTACAGTTATAAATTGAAAAATGATTAAGATAATACAACACAGAACCCAAATCTATATGAAAACATATTTTCAAAATTGAACAAATTCGAAGTCTGTGATAGTCTTGTTTTAAAAATTGAAGAAATTGGAAATAGTTAAGACAACACAATAAATTCAACAGTTAAAAAACGACTAGGTTTATGCTTATCTTTTTACATCTTTTCCACAAAGCAAAATAATTTAGCATTTTAATCAATTTTTCAGTATTGATTGAACATTGTTTAAAATTTATTTAAAAATACTTTATAAACCGCATAAAAAAAACCTACCTAGGTATAATCAGTTTTTCTATATTGATTGAACCCTATTTAATCTGTACTTAAAAAAATACTTTATCAACCCTACAAAACAACTGCTTGATCTTATATCTATGGGCTACAAAGCTATGCCCATATATATCAACTACAAAGCTACGCTCTTTCATGAAACTAACTTTTTCAGTCCGCCTCCATGAGGAGGGAGCCGAAATTTTTATGTAATCTGAGTGTAATCAGTTTTTCAATATTGATTGAACCCCATTTTAACTGTATTTAAAAAATACTTTAACAAACACAGAAAAAACAGGGTGATCTTATAGCTACGCCCTACATCAAAACTATGTCCATAAATATCAAGACTCTATCGTTCTTCCTCAAAATCATAACAATGAATATTAATGATTGGTTGCTGATTTTTTCAGTCCGCCATGAGGACGGAGCAGAAATAATTCCAATGTTTCATCGGCCTCCACATTATTGCAGGCCGAACATGAATGGTCGAAAAACAAGCAGTGCTCCATTTTCCCTTCATGTGTAAACTGAGAATAATGTAAAACCTGTTAAAATATTTATATTTATGATATTCTTAAAAAATGACAGAAAAACTTTGAATCTGTACTTACTTGTGTTCTTGGTACATATGGGTCCGTTAACATTTCGTCCATTAACGTGTTCTGAAACCAATAGAACACGTTTCTTTCTTCAACTTCGCCATACGCTTGTAACTGTTTAATAATCCTCTCTATCTCGTCCAACGTCGGTAAATGAATGCCTTGTCTGTACTGATTTTTGGTCCACTGTTGGCTTCAATCGGCGGATGGAGTTTCCCGCTGTATCTTGCCCTACTTACAAAACAGAGATGGATATATGGAACATACTATAAAAATATATATTAAAAGAAATCATAAATACCCACCTTAGCAACTGTTGGGTTATTCTGGACGTTTGGGTTATACTCACCGTATTGATCCTCATTATACCCAAAAATATATGGATTTCTGCTCATTGTTGGGTTATTCTGGACGTTGTACTCACCGTAGCAACTGTTGTAACCCACCAATGAATTCGATCGTGAGAGGAGCTCGACGAAAGTAAATGGCCAGAAGAGCCTCATTGAAGAAAATTCTAATAAGTCAAAGGACTTAAAGTTGATATTTTCTTAAAGGATTTAAATAGTGAATTACATCTCCTAACTTATAAGGAAAACATTGAAGACCTTTATCATAATTTTACAACTACCCTTTCCACTTCTATTAACAAGTTCTGTTTCGTGTCCTATAAAAAGAATAATAGACAACCAACCATTGATATGATAAATAATGTAAAAATGCTAGGAAATCCATTAGGGATACTACTAATGAGTCCTTAAAACATGATAAGATCAATAGGTACAAATCCTTAATTAAAAGGAAAAATAGGTACTATATAAAAAAAAAGGCAAGAGTGGCTTTTACACCAATCTAAGCTTGATCCAAAGAAGTTCTGGATGAAAATTCTAATCCCCAATACTTAAGAAAATAATATTATTCCCTTAAGGGATTGGAATTCCTACCTTAAAAGTATATATGAGTTCCCTAATGCCATGGATACCATTCCTATTGTTCCTACAGAGGATGAAGTTTTTTCTTTGTATGCAATAGAGTTTGTGGTTAAGAGGATTTCAAATGGGAAAGCTAAGGACATTGAAGGATACCAAGATGAATTTTTTAAAATCGGAGGGCCTATCCTCATCCCTCACATACACAAGATCTTCTATTTACCAGTGAAGCAAGGCTTCCCTAAACCCTGGACACATATCCTCATTGTACCTATTTTTTAAAATGGGGCACTTATTTACTCTGCGATATGACTTCAATGTTGCATAAGAGTGATACCATTTGTCAAAGGGGGATACATTATTCATATGGAGAGAGAGAGAGTAATCAGAGGATTAGAAACAAAAAAAAATATTAAAGGCATTTAGACAAGGGGAGCATCCCCAATGAGAGTTTAGTAAGGGGGAGCAGCCCCAAAGGGAGATACCATTTCCCATT
>JASDQU010686513.1:39835-58786 GCA_032191745.1 Picea mariana
ATTGGGAGTCACGATGGTAGGAGATCGGGAATCTCCATGGTGAAAATCCTGGAATCAATCTGAGCCATCCATCTGTTGAGACACATGGTGGAAATCAAGAACCCGTCGGCCACCGAGGTTTTGAGTTGACAGAGAAATTGTTTCATCGGGGCATCGCAAGTCGCGAAATCCCGAGAATAAATCAGGACCGTCCATCATAGGGGCATGCATGGAAACAATCGAGGCCTTTGGGAAAAATCCCGATAGGAATGTCCATCAGCATATCGGGATTCGATGTTTCGCGAATCCTGAGGACAAGAAGACGGAGCATTTTAGCATCGAAAACTATGAAATCGCGAGAAAGGATCAGGACCGTCCATCATAGGAGGAAACGTGGTGGAGATGGAATCATTCAGGAAATTTCCCGAAAGGAAAGTCATCCATTGGTATTACAGGATTCGAAAAATCGGGAATCCCGTGGACAAAGTGTCCATACATTTCGAAAACGTGAAGTCCAGAATCCCGATAAGGTAGAAAGCTCTGTTGTGGGGCCTAGTTGACGTCATATCGGGATATCGGGGATTCCAAGGACAAAATGTCCATGTGTTTTGGCATTTGAAAGCCCAAAACCCCGAAAGAAAGATAAGGCTGCGGTCTTATGAGAACTGGTCACATGGACTAGGGCATAGCTAGGAGGGGCTAAGGTGAGAAAGGCCATTTTGGGAAATCAACAAATTAGAGATCGGGGATTCAAGAGGACAAAGAACTCTTGACATCGGGGATCATGAAACCCCAAAACCCGTAAGTATATATTTCCTATTGAGGAAGAGGCAACAGTCAGAGTGCAGAAGACTGTGGGGGAATTAAGGACCTGTGGATTGGGTTTTTAACAGAGAATCCAGTGGGAATCGAAAGAACCGCTCCGGCTCATGAATTTGGATAGAACGATCCTTAAGACCGGGAGGTCAACGCAGAGGCCTTTGCTGAGGTAGAGAGAGGGTGCGTCTGCGTCAGTTTGTAAGCCTATGATTACTGTCTCTCCCTACATATGAATAATATCTCCCCCTTTGACAAAGGCTACCACTCTGATGCAACATTGAAGTCATATCATAGAGTAAATAATCCATACACAATGAAAAATCATACACATACACAATACACAAGTATTTTTACGTGGAAACCCAATGCGAGAGAAAACCACATAATGATTTTTCTAATATATCTTTGAGGATTACATTCATTGGAAGCACCAACTTCCTTTGTTCTCCAACTGCAACTAGAAGGAGGCATCAACCCCCTATATTTTTAGGATACAACCTGAGGGCAGCTCCAAGTCCCCTATTCTTTGGCTACAACCAGAATGAGGCTACAACCCCCTATCTTATTCGGCTACAACTGGAAGGTGTCTACAACTACCTATCCTTTCCTCGTTCAGCCGCACTGAAATATAAGTGAAATTATGAAACCACTACCACACTGTCACTGTGAGATATATCATTGTAAACCTGTACCAATATATGCCAACAACTTGTAACCAGCCTGTACAAAAGACTTTTGATCAACCTGTACCTGTAAACTTCATGTACCAACAAAATCTCACAGTATGTGACATGTATATGCTAGAGCTCACATATCTACGTGACTTGTCTATATTCCATCCTGTGTATGTACACAACCTGTGTATATTGAATCCTACATATGCCTTTGCAACTTCTTGAAAAAAATATGACCCTTTGCTTCCTCTATCACATCAATATGCAACTTCACATTGTGTCCAAAATGTAGTTGTGCCCTATGCATACATCCTCATACATATCCCTTAACCAAGTGCATCTATATCTCTCTAGTCATGTGTCATACATGTGTGTATGATCATAAACAAGTGTAATAACCCTCACATGGACTAGACATCAAACCCTCATTGATATAGTACCTCACACTACATCAAAAAAATCACAACCATTTCACAACTACAATCTCTCAATCATGTACCACAAAATCCCTTAACCATATGCCAAGAAATACAATATGTTCCTCAACACTAAGGAGATGTACCAATGATAGACATGAAATATATCACCACTGCATTTATATAGATATGACTTACACAGTAAGTGCCATAAAACTAATAGCCTCTCTAGGGAAAATCCTCAAACCTACACAACCATTTCTCATGTAGAAAACAAAATCCAACTACATATAGAAATAAGGCATACCTTTTGAACTTGTAGATAGATTTGATGTACTTGATCACTCTAGACCTTCTTGGGAGCTTGCTTTCAGACTCTAGAGACCTGACATCTTCATCTCCCTACGTTTTCATGTATTTTTCCAACTGTACACAACTATTTCTTCTTCAACATGTGTATGTACACGTTATTTTCTCCTTCAACCTACGTATGTATGTACTATGTTCCATTGTATCCTGCATACACCTAAAAAACTAGGGTTTTTTCAATATTTATGCAATTCCGGAAATTTTGTCGTCAACCCTTGATGCTACCTCAGACTTGCATAACTTTAGATGTATCAGTGAGTACCTATAATAAACCTTACACAATAATATATATTCAATGTGCTCAATAGGTTCTAATAGGATATCCTTGCTCTCTTATTTATACTTCCATGTATCTTCCTCAAGGGGTTACCTTCTAACAAACTTAACCCAATTTCCTTCTTTTAGGGGTAACCAGCTTCTAACCACTTGTCCACTTCTAACCCACTTTGTTAAAAATAGTTAATTATTGTCTTCTAGTTGCAACTAAATTATTTTTAATTATTTTCTTATTTCAACAACTTAACCCATGATTAACTCGTAGTTTTACCCACTTGACTAGTCAATTTTTTTTAGCAGCTTCTATAATAATTTGACTTCTTTGACCTTTTAGATAACTCATGAGGGTTTTCCAACTTCACAAGTAAATAACTCTTTAAATGTGAGGAGTTATGTGAAGTTCCACATATCAACGAAAATGGCATGACATGTACTATCCATCTAGAATAGTTTTATTTGCAAATATATTAATCTTCATACTATTACACCTCAATCAAACTGAAGTCTCGTAACCATCTTGTTGGGGCTACCTGAATTTTCTATCATACATGTTTCAAGTGTTGATATCAATAAAAACCAACCCAATTAATCAACAATCTCGCTCTTTGGCATTGATGGAAACACTTTGATGCAACACTTAAGTCATATCTCTCATGCTCCCCGTGTGACCATAACTCCCCGTGGAAACATGCCTATGTTTTCTCTCTAAAAGAATATAAATATCTATCCTGCATATGATGAATCTCTCCTGCTTTGACATCAATGGAAAAGGTAACTTCCCGTCCGGGGATACTCCCCCTAACTGAACTATCCTTGGGGATGCTCCCCCTGAAAAAACTCTTCCTGAAACTCATCCCCCAACCTGAACTGTCCTCTTTATGGTGATTCCTTGTATAAATCTAAGATATATAATATAAGCATTCAAAAGAATTCATTTTGGAGTAGAAATTACTCCGAGTCTCTCGTGAAGATACTCAAAGGTTTCCCTTGGAAATGGTTTTGTAAAGATATCTACAACATGTTGTTTTGTTCCCACATAGTCAACTCTGATGTTCTTCTCTGCAACCTCTTCTTATAGAAAGTGATACTTGATTGGAATGTGACTCTTCTTGGAGTGCATCACTGGATTTGTTGAGATATTGATGGTGCTTGTATTATCAGAATATATTGGAATGGGCTCATCATACTCAACCTGTATATATGTCAGAGTTTGTTTCATCCATATAACTTGTGTACAATATGTTGATGTTGTAATATACTCTGCTCCGGTTGTATACATTGATAATGATGATTGTTTCTTTCTTAGCCAAGATACCAAAAACTCACCCAAGTAGAACGATACTCCATTGGGGCTTCGTCGGTCATGAATGCAACTTGCTGAATCTACATCTATGTAGGAAACAAATGATGGATCCTTTCCTTATGGATACCATAATCCAAACTCTTTTGTACCCTTGAGATATATGAAAATCCTCTTCAGTGCTAGAACATGTTATTCCTTTGGTGTTGCTTCAAATCATGTCGCCTGTCCAACTGCCTACATTACATCTAGTCTAGATGTTGTCACGTAAAGTAAGCTACCAATCATTGACCTGTACTGCATCTGATCTGTAGACTTTGAATCATCATCTTTACTCAACTTGCAACTGTTTTGCAATCTTCCATTCTGAACCTCTTTATAATTTCTCTGATATACTTAGTTTGAGAAATTAAAATCCTTTGATTTATTTGACATATATGAAAACCCAAAAAGAAGGATAGTTCTCCAAGTAATGACATTTCAAATTCATTATGCATATCCTTTGAAAATTTTTGGGTTAACCGATCATCATCACTTCCAAAAATAATATCATCAACATAAACTTCAATTAATAAAATATTATCTTGAGTTACCTTGATGTAGAGGTTGTTGTATGCATTTCCTTTTTAAAGCCTGCTTGTTGTAGATATCTGTCCATTCTAGAATACCTTTCTCTCGCAGCCTTTTTTAGACGATACAAGGTCATCTTCAACCTGCACACATAATCTTCGTTCTCTAACATTTTAAATCCTTTTGGTTGCTGAATGTATACTTATTATTCAATTTCCCCATTTAGAAAGACTGATTTCACGTCTATATGATACACTTTAATATTCTTGGAGCATGCATAAGCTAGGATTAATCTAATTGCTTCCATTCTAGCAATTGGGGAAAACGTCTCTTCAAAGTTGATACCTTCAACCTCTGTGTATCCTTTACATACCAATTTAGATTTGTTCTTGGTAACCTATCCATATTCATTCAATTTTCTTTTGAGGACCCACTTTGTGTTGATCACATTCTTGTACCTTAGTCTTGGAATCGATTCCTAAGAGTCATTCTTATCTATTTGATCCAACTCTTCATTCATGGAATTTTTCTAAAATTCATCCTTGATGGATTCTTCAAAACTATTTGGTTCAATCAAAGATAAGAGTTCTTGGTGCAATTGTTCTGTTGAATGAATTCTTCTTCTAGTCTCAATTCTTGCATTTATGTTCCTGATAATCTGATATGAAGGATGATTATTTTGTATTAATTTGCTAGGTGTCTTTGGAGGTTCATTTTGTACATGTTGTTCCACTTATATCTGATCTTCTTTATCTTCCTCTTCTTCTTCTTCATCCTTTTATTCTTCTTCTTAAACTTGTTCAACTAAATCCATCCACCTGTCTCATCAAATGTTACATTGATTCTTTCCACAACTTTTTTGATCCTCAGATTGTAAAATTTGTATGATTTCCTTGTACTTGAGTAACCAACAAGTATTTCACTATCCACATGAGAGTCAAACTTTCCCATTCTACCAAATTCTCTTTTGATGTAGCATTTTCTTCCAAAAACTATGAAGTTCTTCACATTTCTTGGTCTTCCTTTCCATATCTCGTAGGGATTTTTGTCACTGTTGTTTCTAAGCATTACTTTGTTTTGAATGTGAAATGTTGTATGCACTACATATGAACAAAAAATATATGTCAACTTAGAATCGATAAACATTGTTTGAGCCATTTCCTGTACTGTCATGTTCTTTCTTTCGATAACTCCATTTTGTTAAGGTGTCCTAGAAACAAAGAATTTTTTTTTCTTCCTTGCTTGCTGCACAAATCCATAAATTCCTTTGAAGTAAACTCTCCTCCATTATTCGATCTCAAGCATTTGATTTTTGAATCCATTTTATTTTCAACCATTTCCTTGTATACCTTGAAGTTTTCAAATGCTTATTAATTCTTCTTGAGAAAAAAAATTGCATTCATCCTTGTATAATCATCAACCAATAACATAAAGTATTTCTCACCTTTTAAACCCTTTGTTCTAGTTGGTCCAACTAGATTAGTAGGAACAATTTCCAATGGTCTTTTTGTGGAGCATTCCTTTGATTTGAACCTGGACTTTGTTTTCTTTCCTTATTGACAATGCTTGCATAATGTGTTGGTTCGCTTCGTGATATGGGGGATTTATTTGAATTCTTACTTTATGTTGACTTTGACGAGGTTATCGAAGTTTATGTGACCCATTCTTCTGTGCCATATCCAAACTTCATATTCCTTTCCTAGATAACACATTTCATTTCCAATTTCACTTAATACATATATGTTGCTTGAAGTTCTTATAGTTGTTGCAACCAATTTTCCTGAATCTACTTTTCTTATCTCACACTTCTTTGAATTGAACAAAAGTTTCTGACCTTGGTCACACATTTGACTTACACTTAAAAGATTATGTTTCACATATTCCACTAGTAGAATATTTCCTTCCTTGGTATTCTTGTTTCCAATTTTGACGGTGCCCTTTCCAATAATTCTAGGTGAGTCATTGTTTCCAAAGGAAAGGAGATTGATCCATCTGTTTCCTTTATCAATGTTTTGAGTAGCCACTGTCATAATACCAACCACGCTTCTTATGTTTAGATTGTACAATGAGTGTGCATTCTTCATTGTTATATTGATTCTTCTATCTTATTTGTATTCTATGTTGAGGTTCAGGTCTGTGACCATTATTACTCTATTGTGATTCTCTAGAAGGGATTGTCATTCTACAATATTTGGCCATGTATCCAAAATTGTTGCACTTGTATCATTCAACTTCAGTGTTCAATGATTCAAACCTGTTGTAGCTTCATCTCTGTGTTTCACTAGGCTTTCTTGGATAACCATTTTGTGCATGAATTTCAATGTTGTTTTTGTTCTTTCTATTAAATCTGCAATTTACAACTTTATGTCAAAAATTATTACATGCATAACATAAACAAAAAAATATAGTTTGATACCTAGGAGTTGAAGATATTTTAAAGGGAGTTTCTCTTCTAAATCCTTCATCTTCGTGAGGCCTGGTTGTTTTTGACTATTGTTGATTATGAAATCTGAGTCTTCTAGGTGGAGGAGTGTCCTTGTGATCTTCCCTATAAAACTCTTGTCTCCTCTAACCGTCTCTGCATATATTATTTGTTGTGTTTCTTGGTCTGTAGTTTGGGATATTGATACTCTTTCTATCTAATTGTATCCTAGATCAAACTTGTCAGGATGTGGCATCTCATGGTCGATAATATTATCCAAAACCTTTGAGTTGTTCTGCATGTTTTGTTGTTGAAGGTTGTTTCTCAATGTAACAATTCCTTATTCAAAATTTCCGATGATCGTGTCCTTTTATTCCAAATGTTCTTTAGGTGCTTCTTCGATTCTTTTTTCTTCTTCAACTTGAATTTTTAGATTAGAGATCATCTCCTCCAATTCTTCAAAGTTGGAATTTTTTGTTTCCTCTTTTCTTTTTAGTTCTGCCTGTAGTGATTTGTTTTTCTTCTTATCCCTTTTTAGAAAATATATGGCACTCAACAATTCTTCTATGTAGTCAACTTTTGCCTCTTCATATTCTTCTTTTGTGTCTTCTTTATCAAAGTTTTATATTGTCGTTAATAAAACTCTTTCTGTATCACTTTCATCGACTTCATCTTCATTTGATGAGGAGCCATCTTCTTTGGTGCAAATTTTTTTACTGAAGACTTTCTTTTTGGTTCTTTTTCCTTTATATTTTTGTTTTCTATTTGAATCATATTCTTATTTTCTTTCATTTTTCTTGTGAGGAAATTTGTTTGCAAAATGACCAATACCATAAACAAATCAATGGAAGCTTACCTCTATATCTCTCATTGGTTCCCTTTTTCAGTCTTTTAACAAAGTTGGTTACTTCTTCATCATATCCCAAGATGTCACTGCCGATCCTATCTTCTTTTTCCTTTTTCTGGCCCTTTTTCTTTGACTTCTTGGATGCTTTGAATGTTGCTTCTTTTATACCTAGACTCTCATGTTTAGTTCTCATTTCATAGGCTGTGAAATATCCATGTAGTTCATCCATGCTTATTTTTTCTATATCTTCTCTTTCTTCTAGTGTTGAGATTTTTGGATCAAATCTCATTGAAAGAGATCCTAGTACCTTTTGAATAATTATAGATTCATCAACTTCTTCTCCCAATCCTATGATTTCATTCACTATTTCTTCAAATCGTAAGAAGTAAGCTGCAATATTCTCATCTTCCTTCATCTTTACCTGTTCAAATTGACCTATGTAAGTTTGAAGCTTTATTGCCTTGACTTTTGCATCTGCTTCATAAATATTCTGAGGTTTTTCCCAAATATGTTTACCATAGCTGCAATGAATTAATTTGACATATACTGAATCACAAAGACCATTCATAAGTGAATATGGTTCTTTTGAATTATTTATAATGATTTTTCTTCCATTGTCATTTGTTGGTGGAATTGTTGGTTCTTTATATCCATCTACAATTGATTCTCAAACCTCAAATTCTTGTTCCTATACATATGTTTTCATCCTTCTACTCCAAAATGCATAGTTTTGTCCATCGAACTATGGTATTCCATTTTTATACATATTGTTTCTCTCCATGATCTACCTTTCAGTGATTAAGTTGATTTTTGAGGGAACCTTCTCTGATACCAATTGTTGGATTTTTTAGGGAACCTTCTCTGATTCCAATTGTTGGATGATCTACCTTTCAGTCCTCCATGAGGACGGAGCGGAAATAATTCCAATGTTTCATCGGACTCCACATTATTGCAGGTCGAAAATGAATGGTCGAAAAACAAGCAATGCTCCATTTTCCCTTCATCTGTAAACTGAGAATAATGTAAAACCTATTAAAATATTTATATTTATGATATTCTTAAAGAATATCGACCAAAAAACTTTGAATATGTACTTGCTTGTGTTCTTGGTACATATGGGTCCGTTAACATTTCGTTCATTAACGTGTTTTGAAACCAATAGAACACGTTTTTTTCTTCAACCTCGTCATACGCTTGTAACTGTTTAGTACGTGGGTAAATGGATGCCTTGTCTGTAAATAGATTCAAGTACTGCTTTTTGTTCCACAGTTGGCTTCCATCGGCGGGTTATTCTGTTGGTTATTCTGGACGTTGTACTCACCGTATTGATCCTCACTGTACCCAAATATATATGGATTTATGCTCATTGTTGGGTTATTCTGGACGTTGTAACCCACCAATGACACTACTAAAGTAAAACGAGACGGATGATCTGTGGATTCGATGGCGAGACAAGGTTGCCAAAAGTGAAATGAGACTGTTTATATGAAGAGCAGAAGTGGGATGATAGTTAGTTACTTTGGACCAGGGCTCTTCATCAAGAATTCGAACGTTTCGAAGCCACACATACCGGCAGATAATGCTGAAGCCCTTTTTTCTGAGGGTAGTAATTAAATGCTTTCTGAGGGTAGTATTAAATGCTTTTAAGAAGGTGAAGCCAAAGACTGTTAACATGAAGAGTAGAAGTGGGCAAAGAAATAAAAGCAATTAATGAAATGATTTAAGTTGTTCAAGGATTTTGGGTGGACCAAGTCTCTTCGTCAAGCATTCCAAGCTTTTTAAGTCACTTATCCCAGTAGATAATGAGGAAGCGTTCTTTTCCAGGATTCTTTTGTTTTAAATTCATTATAATTAAATGTTTTTAGGGAGTAGAATTAAATGTTTTTAATCATGGTAAAGGTTCCATCTTAACAGGCTTTTGGAACTTCTAAATTCTTTCAATTCGTTTACTTAATTTCCATGAATTATCATTCATTTAGTTCTAAAAATAAATCACACTTTCTTAATAGATATGATTTTTACACTTCATATTTTTTTAATATTTAAATAGTTAAAAAATAGATTTTATTAACTTATTTAATTTTTATTTTAAAGTGTTATTATAAATATAATTTTCTGCATTTATTTATATTTTTAAATAAATATAATATTTTATAATAATTAAACGATAAATTTAGGTAATTTAGGTAATAACTAGTTTAGGTAATTAATTCTTAGCATATTAATAATTAATTTTTCTCTAAGTGCTATAACCCTAAATTATTCTACATATGCTTACCTAGCATTTCTCCCTCTTATGTGCTTTTTTTGCCAAGCCATCATTGATTTGCTCTTCTAAAAAATCAATTTTTTTGAGATGTTTGCGCCCTGCTCCACTAATGTGTGCGTACAACACCACTACATCCCATGCCCACGTACACATGGTGCATCACTAGAGTCCACGTATACTTGCAAAAGTTGAAAAAAATAAAAAGTTGCAAGGAATTCATTGAGATTACGAGCAAAGAAATAAAAGAAAGTAATGTAAATCTAGATTGGAATGGAATGATTTTTATTGTTCAAGGCTCTTGGGTAGACCAAGTCTCTTCGTGAAGCATTCCAAGGGTTTTAAGCTACGTATGCAAGCAGATAATGCAGAAGTGCTCTTTTCTAGGGTTGTTTTCTTTTAAATTCTATATAATTAAATGTTTTTAGTGAGTAAAATTATATGTTTTTAATCATGGGAGAGGCTCCATCTTAGTGAAATTTTGCAACTTCTCGATTCTTGCAACTCGTTTAGGTAATTTCCATGAGCTACCATGCATTTAGATCTAAAAATAGATAGCAATTTAGTAATAAATATGATTTTTTATAGCTAATTTTCTTTTTAAACATTTATATAGTTAAAAAATAGATTTTATTAACTTATTTAAATTCTTATTTTAAAATGTTATTATAAATATTTTGAAAAGAATTGGATTTCATTTTAAAAATACTGAAATGAGTTTAATGTTACCTTTCCTAAAAGTTCCATAAACTATCCATTTTTTTCAATAAATTTTAAAAATATATAAATGCTAGTTAATTCTTACCATATCAATAATTAATCTTTCTCTATTTTTCTCCATAAGTTTTAAAACTATGCAAATGTTAATTAGTTAATGGTATTGTTACAATAAATAACTTAGTTTTCTTTTGTCTAAATATATTCATTAAAATTAAGACACTTTATTTCCAATTCTTAACTTAAGGATTTTATTATTAAGGAAGTTATATCTTCTCAAATGTCTCAAAGTTACCATTTATGGATGGATGTTCTTTTTCCAACCATGGTTTTAACCTAATGGAAGTTATATGTTATTTTATCAACCATGGTTTCAACCTGGTATGTACGCACCATGTTCCATTGTAGCCCGCATACACCTCATGAACTAGGGTTTTTTCAATATTTTTGCAATTCCAAAAATTTTGTCGTCAACCCTTTATGCTACCTCAGACTTGCATAATTTCAGATGTATGAGTGAGTACCTGTAATAAAACTTACATAATAATATATATTCATTGTGCTTAATATGTTCTAATAGGATATCCTTGCTCTCTTATTTATACTTCCATGTAGCTTCCTCAAGGGGTTAGCTTCTACAAACTTAAGCCAATTTCCTTCTTTTAGGACTAACTCGTTTCTAACCACTTCTCCACTTCTAACCCACTTTGCTACAAATAGTTAATTTTCCACTTCTAGTTGCAACTAAATTATTTTTAATTATTTTCTTATTGCAACAACTTAACCCATGATTAACTCGTAGTTTCATCCACTTGACTAGTCAAATTTTTTTTTGAGCTTCTATAATAATTTGACTTCTTTGACCTTTTAGATAACTCATGAGGGTTTTCCAACTTCACAAGAAAATAACTCTCTAAATGTGAGGAGTTATGTGAAGTTCCTCATATCACCAGAAATGGCATGACATGTACTATCCATTTAGAATAGTTTTACCTGCAAATATATTAATCTTCATACCATTACACCTCAATCAAACTGAAGTCCCGTAACCATATTGTTGGGGCTACCTCAATTTTCTATCAGCCTTTCTTCAAGGGTTGATATCAATGAAAACCAACCAAATTAATCAAGAATCTCTCTCTTTGGCATTGATGGAAACACTTTGATGCAACACTAAAGTCATATCTCTCATGCTCCCCCTGTGACCATCCCTCCCCCTGGAAACATGCCTATTTTCTCTCTCTCCAAGCATATAAATATCTATCCTTCTAGGCCAATGAGGCCACCTAGGGGAACGCCCACCTAGGGCACACAAGTCAATCACCTAGGTGAAACACTTCTGAACCTTTTGATGATGAATTAAATATATGTAAAATAAATGGTTCCCTTGCTATATAAGGTGAACCGGGACTAAAATAAATCTTTCTTACCTTTTCTTCTAAAGATATCTGTCTTGGCTGTTTTCTTTTCTGAGTTTGCATTTCACATTCATGGCAATTTCGTTTTTAGGGTTTCTGAAGAATAACCAGTGTGACTTCCTTCATGGATGCCTCATAGTGACTTCGTTTTCCATGATTCCACCTATAAGAGCAAGCTTATCACATTATCTAGCCACTCTCTCAGGGAGAAAATCATTTCCTTTGATTTTTCTGAGGAAAAAGGGAGGGTGCACCAACTCGGGTTTGCGCCCTTATTGGTTTCTTCTTTGTGGGAATGAAGTGAGTGCGCCCTCTTCCATGGTTGCACTAATATTTTCCCACTAATCCCCAGAGGTCACTCTGAGATCGCCAAAAAATCTTTGCCACTCTCGGGTCACCCTGGTCTGGATCCCCATTTGCTTGGTCACCCAAACTAATTGTGTCCCCTTGTTCAGATTTGCGCCCCTGAGGAGATTTTTTGGTCAGAAGCTGAGCTATGTCTTGCGTGGTCACCTTCTCCTATAGAATGACTTCTTGGGAAGAAAAATTGGTATCATAGCCTCAAGATCCATGGAAAATCTTCCAATTTTGAAGATTGAGCCAAAACAAAATTGGTGTTTTCATGAAATAATCCATACTTTGCCCATTCGAGGGTTTCCATTTTATGCAAGAATATCCACAGATATCATAATCCCCAAGGGTGACCACATGTCCATTTCCATGGATAGGAGCTCCACAGATCTAAAACAATAGAGATCTCTCCCTCTAGACCAGTTCAAGCTCCATTGCCTCGGGGTTTTAAGTCCTATGTTCTCAAAACATAGTCCTATGTTCAACATTGCAACCTAGGGGCACATTTTCTCTTCAACTGGCCTCACAATGACTCCACGCAAATATCCTTTGGTAGTTGACTCAGATTCCAACACATCAAATCCCATCCAAGATCTTGCCTCCGTCCTCAATGAGCTGCTCAGAATGTAACAACAAAACAATCTAGATCCATTCCCATTGGACACTTGAATCCAACTACCCAAGTTTGTTGGGAAAGCGAATGGTGAAATGGTGGATTCTTGGCTCCTTATCCTATCCACCTATTTCAATACAAGTCCATGCCTTACCTAGGAAACACAACTCCATATTGTCGCCTTGCAACTAGAAGGACTAGCACAAACTTGGTGGGATATAGAGAAAGAGAAGACCACATTTGTGATAGAGATTGGGGATGCTCCAAAATCCTCTACATCGCAACCCATCAAAACCTAGGCTCAAATTTATGAAGCTTTGATAAATCGCTTCTACCTACCTGCATATATGAAATCCTTATGGATCAAATGGCACCAACTTCGACAACTCCCTTCACAAGGAGTGCAAGGCTACATAGAATTTTTCTGCAAGATGCGCCTCTTACTTCATATTCCAGATCTGAAAGAGGTACTCATATTAAAATTTATGGTTGGTTTATTAATTCAATTCCATCGAGAAGTAGAGTTGTTTAAAAATCCAAATTTAGATAAAACATTTCAGAGAACTTTGGATATAGAAAGGAAAGTCACTCCTAGAGGTCATATTCCTCAGTCCCTCCTTTACACCAACCCCCCCTCGCCTCTCAACCATCCATCTCCCATCCCTCAGCCTGCTTTCCACCTCCTCATACTCAAAACCCCACACCCAATACAACTACAAGGACACCTTGGTGCTCATTCCAGAAAACTAGTCCACACAATTTATAAGATTGTCGAATCCTCCAAAATCTAAAAACCAACAAAACTCTACTCACTGATCTCATTACACCTTCCCAAGTAGAATATACCGAAGAAGTTCCTTTGGAAAATCCCATAGAAGTAGATCCCTCATTGTTTCTAATGACCCAGGAAGATTCAAACGCATCCACCCAACCCCTCTTCACCCATAACTGCCAAATCAAAAATGCCTTGGCTTTACTGATTGTGGACAATGGAAGCCAGAATAATTTGGTGTCTCAATCCCTTGTCAATCGCCTTTATCTTGTCACCACTCCACATCCACAACCCTATCAACTTGGATGGGTCCAAAAGGATGGCCCTCACCTCCTATTTTCCAATCGTTGTCTCGTCACTTTCACCATAGGCCAATTCAAAGATACTGTCCTCTCTGATGTATCCCCCCTTGGATTGTGTGGATTTTCTGCTCGGTATCCCATACCAAACCCAAATAAATGCTAGACAAATCCTGCCAGTACAAAATTACCAAAGAAGGCCACACTTATATCTTAACTGCACCAAAACCCAAAACCCCCTTCTACCAAAGAACAAATCCCACATGTACACTTAAACCAATGTGTCTCTCTCTATTTGGTGTCCCAAATAACACCAAACAATACAACACACCTTTCTCTTGAAACTATGGATCCCCTCCTCCATGAGTTCGCAGATGTATTTCAACCACTAGAGGGACTTCCCCCCTCCCGCCACATTGACCATTCCATTCATCTCATCCCCGTATATTCATTACCTAAAGCCCCTACTTACTGGTTGGCCCCAATAATAAACAGAGGAAATGGAAAGACAATTGATCGACCTCATCATATTTGGCCACATCCAACCTTCATCTTCTCCCTGTGATTTTGTTGCCTTTGTCATCCCTAAACAAGATACCTCAGAAATGCGCCTTGTCACTGATTCTCGAGCCTTGAACAAAGCCAAAATAAAAAACCGTTACCCCCTTCCATGGATTCAGTAACTACTCGACACCCTCCAAGGAGATAAGTGGTTTACTAAATTGGATTTGACAGTCGGCTACCATCAAGCTCGAATGAGCCCAGATGATGTTTGGAAAATAACGTTCAAGACCAAATCTTGTCTTTTTGAGTGGAAATTCATGCCTTTTGGTCTCACCAATTCCCCAACCACTTTCATGAGGCTCATCAATGACATCTTGTGAGAACATTTGGGTCGATTTGTGTTCATATACTTAGATGACATTCTCATCATCAATCGGACATGGGACACTCACATGCAACATGTCCAACAAGTTCTCCAAATTCTCCAAGAACACAAGTTGGAAGTCAAAGAGAAGAAATCATATTTTGGTCAGACTTCAGTCCCCTATCTCAGCTTTGTGGTCATCTTAGAGGGTATTCAACCAGATCCAGCTCACATCCAAGAATTGAAACAATGGCCTCTACCTTCTTCAGCTCAGGAGTTGAAAATATTTTTGGGTGGAATCAATTTCTATCGTAAGTTCATTCCCTCTTTTTCAAATCTTGCTCGACCTTTGAATCAGCTCTTAAATGCCATGGAAACCATTCCTATTGTTCCTATAGAGGATGAATTTTTTTCTTTGGATGAAATAGAGTTCGTGGTTAAGTGGATTTCAAATGGGATAGCTAAGGACATTGAAGTATATCAAGAGGAAAATTTTAAAATCGGAGGGCCTATCCTCATCCCTCACATACACATGATCTTCAATTTACCAGTCAAGCAAGGCTTCCCTAAACCCTTGACACATATCCTCATTGTAACTATTTTTAAAAATGGGGCACTTATTTACTCTGCGATATGACTTCAATGTTGCATAAGAGTGATACTATTTGTCAAAGGGGGATATATTATTCATATGAAGGGAGAAAGAGTAATAAGAGGATTAGAAACAAAAAGAAATATTAAAGGTATTTAGATAGGGGGAGCATCCCCAAAGGGAGATACCATTTCCCATTGATTTCAAAGGGGGAGAGATAGAAACATTGATCAGGTGTATATCCATGAATTTTATCATGACTAACTGTTTCCATCAATTTTGGTGTTTCCATCAATGAAAACCAACAATCCAAACCAATTGTCCATCAACCTAATCCAACTATTCGACAATGCAGTTAGAGGATTGGGAGAAGAAGTTGATGAATCTATAATTGTTCAAAAGGTACTAATATATCTTCCAATGATTGTTCATTATTTATAGTTTATTTACTCTCATTTGATACCAATTGATGGATTACTGTGGGGGGGGAGTGAATCAATAATGTTCAATCTATACCACTTATTAATCATTTTATTCTAGTTTATCCAACTAGATAAGTATGCACAATTTCCAGTGGTATTGTTGTCGAGTATTCCTTTGATTTGAGCTTGTTCTTTTTTTTCTTTCCTTGTTGACAATGCTTGCATAATCTGTTTCTTGGATTTTTGATCTGGGACATTTCTCTGACTGCTTCATTTTTGTTGACTTTTAAAAGGTTATCAAATTTTATGTGAACTATTCTTTTGTTCCATAACCAAACTTTATCTTCCTTTCCTAGACAACATTTTTCATTTCCAATTTCACTTAGTACATATATGTTGCTTGAATATCTTACAATTGTTGCAATCAATTTTCCTGTACCAGCTTTTCTTATCTCGTACTTTTGTGAATCGAACATAAGTTTGTGACCCTCGTCACACATTTTACTTACACTTAGAAGCTTATGTTTCATATCTCCCAATAGTAGAACATGTTCTACCTTGGTATTCTTGTTTCCAATTTTGATTGTTCCCTTTCCAATGATTCTATGTGAGTCATTATTTCCAAAATAAATAGATCCATCTCATTCCTTTCTCAATGTTAGAAACATGTCTTCATCACCTGTCATGTGCTTTGAGTTACCACTGTAAAAATACCACCGACGTTTATTGTGTTTATCTTGTAGAGTGAGTGTGCATTCTTCATTGTTATATTGATTATGCTTTCTTATCCATAGTTTTTGTTGAGGTTCTTGTTTGTGACTATTTTTATTCTGTTATTGTCTAGGAGGCACTGTCACTCTACAATCTTTGGACATGTGTCCAAAGTTGTTGCACTTGTATCATACCACTTCAGTGCTCAATGATTCAAACCTATTGTAGTTTCTTCTTTGTGTTTTATTAGGCCTTATTCGATAACTATTTTGTGCATGAATTTCAAAGTTGTTTATGTTCCTGCTATTAGCTCTGAAATTTACAGATTTATGTCAAAAATTATTACATGCATAACATAAACCAAAAAAGATAGTTTGATACCTCGGAGTTGAAGATATTTTGAAAGGAGTTATTCTTCTAAATCCTTCTTCTTCGTGAGGTATTCCTATTTATGAATGTCATTGATTTTGAAATCTAAATCTTCTAGGTGGAGGAGTGTCCCTGTGATCTTCCCTGTAAAACTTTGTGTCTCCTATGATTCTCTCTACATAGCTTATTGGTTTTGTTTTTCAATCTATAGTTTTGGAGATTGATCCTCTTTTTGTCTGATTGTATCCTAGCCCAAACTTGTCATGATGTGGCCTCTGACTCTTGAAAATGTTATCAAAAACCTTTGAGTTGTTCTGCATGTTTCTTCTGTTGAAGGTCTTTTCTCAATGTAATAATCTCTGCTTTCAAATTTTCAATGATCATGTCCTTTTCTTCAAACTTTTCTTTAAGTGCTTCTTCGATTCTTTTGTCTTCTTCGACTTGAATTTTTAAATTATACATCATCTACTTCAATTCTTCGGAGTTAGAATTTTGTGTTTTCTCTTTTGTTTTTTAGTTCTTCTTGTAGTGATTTGTTTTTCTTCGTTTCCCCTTTTATAACATCTATGACACTCAAAAATTATTTTGTGTAGTCATCTTATTCCTCTTCATATTCTTCTTCTGTGTTTTCTTTGCCATATTTTTCTATTGCTATGAATATAACTCTTTCTGTCTCACTTTCACTGACTTCATCTGCATCTGATGAGGAGCTATCTTCTTTGGTGCATAAACTTTTCTTGAAGACTCTCTTTTTTGTTCTTTTTCCTTTACATGTTTTTTTTCTATTTGAATCATCTTCTTCATTCATTTTCTTTTTCTTCTAAGGAAATTTGTTAGAAAAATGGCCAATACCATCACAATTAAAACAAATCAATGGAAGCTTACCTCTACATATGTCGTCGGTTCCCTTTTTAGTCTTTTGACGAAGTTGGATACTCCTTCATCGTCTTCCAATATGTGACTGTCGTTGCTATCTTATTTTTCCTTTTTATTCCCATTTTTCTTTGACTTCTTGGATGCTTTGAATGTTGTTTATTTTAAACCTATATTCTTTAGTTCATTTCTCATTTCATAGGCTCTGAAAATTCCATGTAGTTCATCCATGCTTATTGAATCCAAATCTGTTCTTTCTTCTAGTGTTGAGACCTCAGGATCAAATCTAATTGGAAGAGATATTATTACCTTTTGAACAATTATATATTCATCAACTTATTCTCCCAATCATCTAATTGCATTGTGAGACAAATGACTTAGGTTGATGGACATTTGGTTTGTATTGTTGGTTGTCATTGATGGCAACAATTAGTCATGATAACATTCATTGTTATACTCATAATCAATGTTTCTATCTCTCCCCCTTTGACATTAATGGAAAATGGTTTCTCCCTTTGGGGTTGATCCCTGATTAAACTCTCCTTGGGGTTTCTCCCCATGTCTGAATTCCTTTGATATTTATCTATGTTTGTAAACCTATGATTATTGTCTCTCCCTGCATATGAATAATATCTCCCCCTTTGACAAAGGCTATCACTCTGATGCAACATTGAAGTCATATCATAGAGTAAATAAGCCATACACAATGAAAAATCATACACATGCGCAATAAACACGTATTTTTATGTGGAAACCCAATGCAAGAGAAAACGACATAATTTTTTTTCTAATATGTCTTTAAGGATTACATTCATTGGAAGCACCAACTTCCTTTGTTCTCCAGCTACAACTAGAAGGAGGCTTCAACCCTCTATATTTTCAGGATACAACCTGAGGGAATCTCCAAGTCCCCTATTCTTTGGCTAAAACTAGAATGAGGCTACAACCCCCAATGTTATTCGGCTACAACTCAAAGGTGGCTATAGCTACCTATACTTTCCTCGTCCC
>JASDQU010686514.1:0-13332 GCA_032191745.1 Picea mariana
TTTTCTCTATTGGTTCCCTTACCTCTGCTTGAATTTCCTCCTCTGTTTCATTGGCTTTTTTTCCTAGACAATTTCTTTTCAGATTTCAAGGCTTCTTGATAAGCACCTCGACTTTAATGACATACATCATGTTGATATCCTCTTATATTTCATATCTCAGTCCATTGATATACTTGGTTGTTTTTTCATCTTCATTCTCTTTTTGTCCATATTTGATGTTCAGTCTATAAAATTATTCAATGTACTCCTCCACTGATAATCTCTTCTATCTCAGGTCCTGCAATATTCTGAATAGATTGATTTGGTAATCCTTCAGGATAAATTTGGTTTTCAGCTTGGCTACCATCCTATCCCAGGTTTTAATTTTCTTCTTACCTTTGCTCCTGTGTTCATCTTTCATTTCATCCCACCATAGCGCTGCATGACCTTTCAATCTTGTCACTACATGCTTCACCATCTTGTCTTCTTCGATATCTTCGTAATCGAAGTGTTTTTCCATAGCACGTACCCAATCTAACAATTCTTCAACTTCTAAATTGCCTTCATACATTGGTACCTCTATTCTTTCTCTGGCTCCTATTCTTGAAACAACTTTCCATAAGTGATCTTGTGCAACATCCTTTGCTACATTTTCTACGACCTCTATCTCTTCACTCTCAGCTTCACTGATATCTCCAACATCTGGTGTTCTTCTCTATGTTGTTTCCATGCCATCCAGTCTCATTCAGAGTCGCCTCATTTCTTCTTCCATTTCTTCATTCGCTCTACTCCTTCTTGGTGGCATGATTCCACTACGTCACCTACAAACAAAAATCAAATTTTATTGATACCACAATTGATACCAACTTACCTCCTTTCTCCTTTGTCTGCTATATGTAAACAAACTCAATATCAGCTCTGATACCACCTGATGCAGCCCCCCTACTCCTCCGTAGGGCTACATGACCTCTCGGTCAAGGATTTGTGATTCTTGAGTTAAATGACCCTCTGAAACCTTAATGGTCTCATTCTGTGTCTAAACATAGGACCTTTCAACTTCTTGGTGTAGGTCTTATGGTACCTGCAACCTTCCCTTTCTCTCTCCTATGAAATCTTAGAGTACTGGGCATTATCTCCTTTTCTGATAAGCCCCCTCTTGATGTTACCTTAGGTGGTGTCCTCACATGACCACGCAATTGTGGGCAAAACCAAAAGAATTTTGTATCAAACTACTTTTAGGCCCACAATTCTCCTCGAGCCTCCACGTGTCCTCTTTCCAAAACCATGGTCTAGATTGTGGCCTGCCTTGAACATTTTAAAGTCTGAACAACTCTTGTCCCCACAATGATATGGGACCGTCGATCTCCCGATCTTGATAGTAGTGTCTGAACTAACGGTTCACATCTACCCTTTCCCAATGAATGGACCAGATTTTTCCCTCCTAGATCAACGAATGGGATCTATTCGCAATTCCAGACTTTCGATTTTTGAAATCTCAAACCCTGGTTTCTTTCATACTTCAATCTTCTAGAGATGATGATCTTTGGAAACCTGTCCTGCTCAATCAATGGTCTTGCTTCTACTTCGGGTGTTTGACCTTTCAAATTAGATCAACGGTTATGTGACCCTCTCTCGATCAACGGTCGAGATCTCCTTCGGGTCTTTGAACTTATGATATATCGAATCTCAAACTTCACCCTTTTTTTCCCACTGGATTTTATTCGAAGGCTATAATCCACTTACACGTGTCCTCTTAGGATCAACGGCTACGATCACTGTGTGTCTCCAGAATTCGAAATTATGAACTCTCAACTTTATCTCCCCTCGAAGGATACGAAATTATTCCACATGTCCAATTGATCTAACGATCAAGGATCACTTCAGGTCTTTATCCAGAGTCCACATATTTATGCCACATCTCCCTTGATTTGACAGTCAAGAATTTCTTCAGGTCTTTACCTGGAGCTCACAGATCTACGCCATGTCTCTCTTGATCTTCGATGGCTCATATTCGCTTTGGGTGATCTGATGCCTGAGATTTACTTCAGATGTTCTGACAACTCAGATCTACTTCGACTAATCGAACGGTTGAGATTCACTTCAGATTTCCAACTCTTTGGGCTTCAGAAATATCCGTTCTCAAACCTTGGTGAGTCCTCTCTCTTGAGTGTGCAAAGAGCAAAGTCTCGTTCACCTTGATCTAATCATATGACTGTTGATATCTTACACTGTGATCCAATGGTCACTATCCCTCCTCTTCCCGAGCTTTTGATCTCTTCTAACTTAGAAGATTTCTCAGTCTTCAAAGGTTCATACCTTTGCTCCTCCTTCGATTCTGACTCTTGGATCTCGTCAACACTTATGAAAATTTCTATCCCTTCTGAGCTTAATCCTTAAAGCATTTTGATTTCCCATGCACTCCTTGCGTTCAGATATTTTGATAACTTAGTTCGAAGGATTTTCTGAAAATAAATTATTCTCTCCCACCTGGCGTTCCTTTGTTCTAGTTATTCGACGCTTGGTTGCGTCTTGAATTTGTGTGCTCCTTGCACCTGGTCTAAGTTTTATTTTTTTCTCTCTGAAATCCTTTGAGTCAATCTGAGACTCAATCGACACACTCCTTGAATTTGAGATGCACACCTTGCATACAAGTTTCAGAAGAGAAATAATTGAAACTTATCCAGTTTCATTACGAACTCATACGATCATCTTCTCGAAAAATCATACATGACCAAAATGAGATAAACGACATACACAGAATGTAACATTCATTCAATCACACATTAAAATGAACACAATCCAAGATTTTAGACAATTATGTCTATTCTATTCATTCACGAAACAAATTACATAGTATTGCAGTTCTCCACTACGTCTTTCTTCTACTGTATTCTTCTTTACTAGTCTCTATCTTCCTATCTCATCCTCTTTTACTATGTAACAACACACTATCTAAGGACTGGCTCCACAAGCTCTCTCGTCTTGTCTGCAACCTATCCTATCAACTCTTAGCAGTTACCTACTTTGTCCTATTACAATAACTAACATTTACTACAGGATAAGAGTCAACACTCTATATCTGTAACTCCTTACATTCCTATACGACTTTACAAACATGACATATTTAAAAATATTGTTTCCAAAATATCTCAACAACTTGATTTACTTCTTAGTTAAATGTTGATTTGAAACTCTGTCGTGTTGAGATATCATATATTTGCCTCCATGCTTTCATATTTTACTTTGAAGGCAATGCTCCTGCATCAC
The DNA here is from genome assembly GCA_032191745.1 of Picea mariana. NCBI lineage: Eukaryota > Viridiplantae > Streptophyta > Pinopsida > Pinales > Pinaceae > Picea > Picea mariana. Next base: position 3,247 of record JASDQU010686514.1, read on the forward strand.
AAAAACCTAGACATCCAAAAACCTAACCCTAGGAGATGAAACACCAAAAGTTATGTGGGCCCTTATGGGTAAGTTGGTACCTCAACTTCCCAGGGTCATAAATTTTTCATACGGCATTCATTTTAGGCACGTTATAACCCATTGGAAAGATTGTTTAGAGAAATACACATTACGCCATCAAACTTTGACTCCATCTACATTTTGACTATGGCGAGCCAAAAAAACACTGTTTAGGTATCCAAAACAACCCTGGAAGTACACTAAGATGTGATAACATGAAAACATACAAAATAAGCTAGTTGGATTAGGTGAGAAACCACTTGTATCCACCTGTAATATGTGTAGGGCTTTAGACATCCCCAGAAGTGTATAACCCACAATTATAAAGAAGTACAAAAGAACGTGTTGAACTAAAAAATGACAAGAGGATCCAGTTGGAATAGGTGGGTGTCCACCAATATCCACCTGGATCATTCCTCCCCCCTTATGAAGCAATGGTCTCCATTACATTGAGTTCCCCCATCAGGTGAGGAAACTTCTGTTGGATTTTTCCTTGGGTGAGCCACTTGCCTTGGTGTAGGAGCTGCCCTACCTTGACAACCCGATAAAGCTGGATCCTCTGCTCGTGAGTTCCATTGACATGTGTTTCCACTATCTGATCAGTGGATTCTTGTTCCATGTAGTCAGGGTTGATCTATGTTGGTGTCATTTATTTTGCGATCTCAGAGGTGTCCAATAATGGTGGAAAATATGGTCGAAGGAGGTCCACATTGAACACTGGGTGAAAGCCAAGGACGGGTGGAGTGTTGAGCTCAAAATAATTGTTACCCTAAGCCTTGGTGATCGTGTAAGGCCCATATAAAAGTGGGTAGAGATTCCTATGGGGCCCTGTAAGATGCTCCTTATATAAGTGTAACTATACCTTGTCTCCAACCTAAAACTGGTGCAATACCCTGTGTTGATCATGGTGCTTCTTGTACTTAGCATTGGATTTCTGCAAATTATGATGGACCTGTTGGCGGATGTCTTGAATCATCTCAATGAATCTGGTGGCTTTGTTGGTCTCAGAATGAACATGGGAAGATTCTTTCTATGTGATTTCCATTGGTAGGGAAACATCAATGGGACCCAAGGGATGGAATCTCAGTCCCACTTGAAAGGGGCTATGGTTGGTGGAACTATGGAGAGCCCTATTGTAACTGTGTTGAACATAGGTGATATGCTCGTACCATGTATGCAGATGCTTAGAGTTGTACATGCAAAAGATGTGCACAATAATCTGATTGACAACCTCTGTTTGACTATTTGTTTGGGGGTGGAAAGCAGTGGATTTAGTGAGCTTGGTGTCCAACAGTGACCAAAGTCTCAGCCAAAATGGGTTGAGGAACCTATTGTTCGGGTCAGAGATGATGGTCTATGGTATCCCAAAATGGACCCACACTCATTCAAAGAAGATCTTGGCAGTATCTTCCACTGTGAGGTTCTTCTTGTAGGTTGTGAGGATGGCCATCTTCAATAACTGATCAAAGACCACAAATACACAATCATTGCCTTGCTTGGTGGATGGAAGGTAAGACTTGTAATCCATCGATATGGATTCCTAGGGATTCTCGGGGGTAGGAAGAGGGGTGTATAAGACTTTCTTCTTGATGGTTGGCTTGGCAATGGCATAGGCAGTGCAAGATCTGATATACTTGTTGACGTCTTGTCAAAATTTTGGCCAATAAAATGTTTCTGGAGAATGGCCACAGTTTTCTCCATGCAAAAATGTCATGCCACCTGACTATAGTGGGATTCCCAAATCATATTTGCACACTCTCTTGTAGGAACAAAGAGATGGAATATAAGGCATAATAGCTTGTTCTGAATGTGAAAATCAGTGACAATTGTGCATGTACACAAGAACTAATAGATGGTGGCAAAGTCTTGAACTTGCTATCGAACAGTGACCAAAGACTTGACCAAAATGTGATAAGGAACTTGTTGTCCTGGTTCGATATGATGGTCTATGGTATCCCAAAATGGACCCACACTTGTTCGAAGAAGAGCTTTGAAGTATCTGTCGTTGCGATGTTCTTCTTGCGGGCTATGAGGATGGCCATCTTCGAAAACTAATCAACGACCATAAATACACAATCATTTCCTTGCTTGGTGGATAGAAGTCCATACTTGTAATACATCTAGATGGATTTCCAAGGCTTCTCGGGGGTAGGAAGAGGGGTTATAATCCTTACTTATTGATGGTTTTCTTGGTAGTGGCACAAGTAGTGCAAGATTCGATATACGTGTTGACGTTCTGTCAAAATTTTGGCCAATAAAAATGTTTATGGAGAATGGACACAGATTTCTCCATGCCAAAATGTCATGCCACCCAACTATAGTGGGCTTCCCAAATCAGATTTGCACGCTCTCTTGCAAGAAAACAGATATGGCTTGGGTGGCATAACAACCTATCCTGAATGTGAAAATCGGTGACAGACACGCCTGTGTGCAAGAGCTGATAGATGGTGGCGAAGTTTGGATCTTGCTGATAATGTTGGGGCCACTTAGATGACTCATGTCCACATGAATGGAGCATAGTGGTGAGTGCAACCACGGGAGGTTGAATGAGGCAATCAACAACATGATTTGTGCTCCATGTCTTATACTTTATGTTGATATGGAAATGTTGCAGGTAGGTGGACCACTTTTCATGGAATTCATTCTGCAAAGGCTTCTGATCAATGTGGATGATCGTCTCCTTTCCTAGAATGTAATGTTTCCATTGACGATAGGATTGTACAATGGATTACATTTCCTTGTCATAGGTGGGGTATTTTCGGACAGTATTTGAGAGTGTCTCACTATGGTAGGCCATCATATGACTGTGTTGAGTGAGAACTGTGCCTACAACATAGTCAGATGCATCAATATCAATCTTGAACGGTTGTTGCAAATCAAGAAAGGAGAGTATTGGAGCTGAGCATAAGTGATGCTTTATATCATCAAATGCTAATTTTTGTTCCTTCCCCCACATGAACTTTTCCTTGTCACCACCCTTGGTCACATGGCTAAGGGCCCATGCAATATGGGAGAATCCCAACATGAATCGTTGGTAGAAGTTGGCTACTCCCAAGAAGCTCCAAAGCTTGGTTAGTGTGGTTGGGGCTGGCTAGTCACAGATGACTTGGATATTAGCAGGATCGACATGTACCCCATGCTCATAAATAATGTATCCCAAGTATTGGACCATTTTCATGCCAAAGGAACATTTTTCCAAGTTGGAATATAGCTTTTGCTACTGCAAAGTGATAAAAACTTGTTGAATATGTTGCATGTGATCCTCCCAATTTTTTTTGAAGGTGAGGATGTCATCCAAATATACCACCACAAAAGAGTTGTTGAAGGGTCCCAATACATCATCCATCAACCTCATGAAACTGATTGGTGCATTTGTTATTCCAAAGGGCATGACCAAACATTCAAAGAGACCTTATTCAAATTTGAAAATTGTCTTCTAAACATCAGTTGGTTCGATGGGAACCTGGTAGTAGCCAGACTTTAGGTAAATCTTGCTGAAGAAATTTGACCCCTTGAGTTGGTCAAGAAGGTCATCAATCCTGGGAATTGGGTACCGATTTCTAGCTGTGATTTTGTTTAATGCTCTATAATCAATCCACTGTCACCAGTTCCTGTCCTTCTTCTACACCAGTACAATCGAGCTTCCTCAAGGGGAGTAGTTGTGTCTGATGTTCCCCTTTTGAAGAAGTTCTTGGATCCAATGCTTGATTTCCTCATTTTTCATCAGCGAGCGACGATATAATGGTCCATTAGGCAAAGGTGCACTAGGGGTTATATCAATTGGATGGTTGACTTGGTAGTGCGTTGCTACCCTGATGGGTCAGGAGAAGATGTCTCTGTATTATTCCACAATCCCATCCACTTAATTTTGTTGCAAAGAGAGGCTCTTTGTAGAGGCCATAGATTTGGTAGAAACCTTATGCTTACTGTGAGAACATATCACAAATAAGACAAACTTATCAGTCTATGAAATGACCTTACTGCATTGCTTAACAAAGATTAAAGAAATATCGGTAGGTGGCGCTACCTATGGTATCTTGTACAATTGTCTACCTGAAGTAATAATAATACTGCAGGGTCTAGACTCATACATAGCATAATGCTTCCATAAATATGGTTGTCCTAAAAGAACATCACAAACTTCAAAGGGATAAATATCACACAATACCTCATCTTTGAAGGGCTTGATATCGTAGGGAATATGACATTGTTGGCTGACACAGAGATCTCTTCCTTGACGAAGCTAGTTGTTGGTGTAGGGTTGTGTGTGTAGTGTCATTGGCAAGTCCAACCACTTAATGACCTCTACTGAGATAAGGTTCTTCTGAATTTCTCCATCGACAATGAAATGAAGTAGATCCTGTTTTACCCACATATGTGAGTGAAAGAGGCGTTCCCCTTCCTTTAGTTCTTCTGGTTCACTTGGTTAGACTTTGGTGGTAGTGAGAGTGGCACTTAGTTCAACATCGATAATCGAATTCCCTCCTTTTGGATTTGATTTGGAATCAGAATTGGCCTCTGACTCGAAAGCCTTCATCTTGGCCACAGGTGACTATTTGGAGTGACATTCTTCAGTGTTGTGCCAAGGTATTTTATGGTATTCATACCATTTTCCCGTGTCCTTCTTTGTCTTCTCATTTCCCTTCTTGTGTTGTCGCTTGGACTGGTTTTCTTGAGAGTGGCCATATTTTCTCTATCCCTTGTTGTGTGGGTTGGGGTTGCCTTTTCTCTGCTTTGGCTGTGAGGAGTTTTCATATCCAAACTCTCGCCTCTTCTCCTTAAATTTATACTCGATATTGACAACATATCTATAAGCCATACCCAATGAGGCGATGTCGAGAAAATCAATTTATATTTGAATGTGTCTATACAAACAACCATGGTATTTGAGCACCAGATGTCACTCAAAGTCTTTGATACCAAACTTAGTGCATAGGGTATGGAAATATTGGTGAATTTCGGTACTTTCTCATCCCTTTCTTGACGCATGGTGGTCCATCTGGTGTACTTGTCCTCATAGCTTCCAATAGGGTAGTATTGTTCTTTAATGGCATCCTGGAAGGAATCCCATGTATGGGAAACCACAAATATTGTAGATTCCTCTATGGTCCTTTTCTCATATTAAGTGTCCCACTAGTCCTTAACATGGGGGATGGCCTTGAGGAGTGCAAAAGTAATATTTTCCCTATCAGAAAAATTATGGATTGAAAAATACCCTTCAATAAGATTCAACCATTTATCTACAACATTCACATCTATCAATCCTTCAAATAATGGAATATCAAAATTTACCTATACCTTGAAGGGGGTTGCATGGCCTCTTTATGAGGATGCTTCTCCTATGGGCAGTCGCTAAAGGATATACGAAAATTTTTCCATCATGTTTTTCCTTTGTTGTGCAAGGGATTCCTCGAGAAATATTTTAAAAGGATCTCCTGCTCCATCATCTTTCTTTTCATCTCCCATGGGTTTTTTCCAGGCTCAGCGTGACCGATCTTGCATAGAATCGACTGGTTCGAGTCCAAACTTCTTGTACCCAGATCTTGTTGGGGACATGCGCAAAGAAAACAAAATGAAGAGTAGATTGCTCTAATACCACTTATATGGATTTAGGAGTGGAATGAACTGATTAAAATACTAAATACAATAAACATAGAGATATGAATAACAACATAGATATCCAGTGAGCAATATCTTATAATGAATAAATGAAATAGGCTAAAACTGTAAAACTGCAGAACTAAAACACTTGCTCGAATGGTTGTAGTTATCTCTGAGAAGAGATGTGGCTGATACAGGCATCCATGTCAGTAGAATGATTACAATGAATCTCCAAAGACCTTTTTAACATTACTCTTGAATTCCAAAACCCTATACATCTAAAAACCTAACCCTACGAGATGAAACATGAAACGTTGTGTGGGCCCCTATGGGTAAGTTGGTACCTCAAATTCCCAGGGTCATAAATTTTTCATACGACCTCTGTTTTAGGAACGTGATAGCCTGTTGGAAAGGTGTTTTAGAGAAATACACATTATGCCACCAAAATTTAACTCCGTCTATAGTTTGACTGTGACGAGACAAAAAAAAATTGTTTAGGGCTCCAAAATGGCCCTGGAAGTACAACAAGATGTGTTGACATGAAAACATACAAAATAAGCCAGTTGGATTAGGGGCGAGGCCACTAGTATCCACCTGGAATATGTGTAGGGCTTCAGATAACCCCAAAAGTGTAGAACCCACAAATACAAAGAAGTATAGAAGAATGTGTTGAACTAAAAACTGACAAGAGGAGCTAGTTGGAATAGGTGGGTGGCCACCAATATCCACTTGGATCACACACATACAATCATCATGAGATAATATCATAAAAAAATCATTTAGAAATTAAAATTCTGCAAGTATGTGATTCCATCTCATGATTGCTTGGTTATTGCAGAAACATGCATCAATCTTTCTTATGGATTGCAACATTTCCATACTCAAGACCCCCTTTTCCAGCAATAATCACATATTTCATTCATCCAAATAGATTGTCAATATCACATGCACAATGTATTATTATTGTAATATTTACCAAAACCTCACAAGTGATCTCAAAATTGTTTACACTTAACAATTCAATCACTTCTATAAATCCATTTATTAATTGGAATGAAATTATCATTCTATGCACATGTATTATCAACAATCAATCTTTTCCTTCTTCTAGCCATAATTATTTTCATTACTTTGTTTCCCTAATAGATATTTCCTATATTCCAACATCATGTGACTACTTTAACCTACAACACTTTCATTGCAATATCTAACAACTTCTGAAATATTCTGAACTTCATGAGTTTGTAATAATCACAACATTTTCAATTGTTAGCATAATAATTTATATAAAATATAATGTATGCTTGCATTCAACCAAAATTCATACAATAAACTCCTTCAAGCATAAACAACTCTATCTTATCATGCATGTATGCAAATCTACCACTTGCACACTTTCATGATTTATTGATGTATACTTATCTAATGCACCCTTGCTCTAATTTTAGAATACTATATCTTATAAGTCATAAATCCTACCATGGTGAATTGGAAGGCCTGGACAATGCCTCGACACATCATCTGTACACTTCACCTTTCTTTTTTAACTATTTGGATGCTTTCCTTTTCAACCCAACCACAACACCGTGAATATAATTCCCTTGATGTTCTTCAGTGTTGGAAAAAAGGTTGCGGTCCAAAAATCAATTATAAGTAGGAAGAATAGAGGATACTTGTGTGGAACCACAACCTTTCCATATCCAACCATGTCAGGGTCTCACACATGTATAAATTTACAAGAATTAATTTATATAATAAGATTATACCCCTTTATTTGCTTTGGTTATTAACTCATAAACAACAAAATAATGACATTCTATTATGTGATGTGAATGCAATAAAAATCTAAACAACTTTTATAAACATCATAGGCCTCCAACCTTTACCAAAATGAGTGGTATATCATTCCCAATAATGAATTCAAGTCATACAATAATGTCACTTTATAAAATAAATTCTTGATGAGGGAATTCTTACCTAAATTCCCTTCAACAATTATGCAACAAAAATACATCAAATTCATACCTACATAACTATCATTTAATTTATTTGATGCTACATGATTAGCCTATATCTATAGAATATTAAAATACTCCTTAATCAACCTTATGTTCATTAATTAACCATCCTAAATTGTCCTCACAGGGTTGGTTATCAACAACATCATCATCATTAACAGTCTCAACTATGCAATAAACTCCTTTTTCCCTGGGAATGATAGTCGTGATTAGCAACTAGCAGTTATTATAACCTCATTATTCTATACATAACAATAGACTATTCTTAGTCTATAATAATTTATATGCACTCTCAACAATTTCACATGCACTAACGCATATTTATATGCATTAAGAGTACATCCCTAACATGCTCATGAGTTCATATGCATTCCAGCTTCCTATTTTATATAAGGTTTTCCAATATTCCATATCAAAATTGTTGCTATGACAATTGCAACAACTTGCTTCACCATTTATACCCATAGTTGTTGTCCTTGGTTGTCCTCAAGTATCACCATATTCCTATATTCTTTTGTACTCTTACTAAAATCCCTGCACACAATTTTTTTCTTCCATGAGCACTTTTCTATCCAAATCATACTTGGCCACTTAACATTTTCAGTCATATATTATGATAATAATAAATTTTCATCATTCCTCTACTTCCTAGATTAATCTATCCCAACTCTATCTTTCTAAAATCTTAATCATTTGTTCCTCCTTGCACCATTCTCTTCTCCTTTCTTAGCCACTCGGCCTCAAGCTTGACATCCTTAGTCAATTTGTCTAGCATACTATAATTCTGCACAAATGTATTATTTTACATTTTCATAGAGAGTACCTTGGATGAGTTGAATTTATTTTGTATCTCATTGTAGACTCCATTGGTACTTCCAACCTTATAGAATGTCACCAATGGCTCCTTCCCACTTGAGATGGGTTCTTTTCAGGTGGCATTTCCTTTTGCATACCATGTCAAACATAGAACCATTTCTCCTTCATGGATATCTTAATGTTTTACCTTCTGAAAATAACCTCCTTCCTTGAATCCTTTTGACTTTTCCTCCCATTTGATCCTAGGAATGCACTTAGTACCCTTGACATGCACTCATCATTCTTCATATGCACCAAAAATTATCTTCTATTGTTTTCATCCTTTCTTGAGTGCTACCATACACTCCAATTATCTTGGCATCAACTTGATGGTACATTATTTCATCAACCTAATATGTTCAAGGACTTGGATCAGTACTACAATCATTCTTCCATTTATGGACTATCATTCCTTAAAGTCTGATTGCATCCTCCTAAATCATTTCTTCATAGAGTGCCTTCTTTATACATATTTTGGCACTCTTTGTCACACATCCACCTTCATTACTTCACCCCCTAAGTTGTGATAGTTGTACCATGCTTCCACTTCACACTTATGATAACAAAAATGGAGGTACTACTCCAATATTGTATTGTTGATCCCTCGAGATGATGAACCGTATCTCCATGTTTACACTATGTCTTTCTTTATCATAAGACTAAGATCCTGAATTCTAAATTTAATTGGTTGAACCTGGATCATTTCTTAATCTTTTTTGTTTATGGAATTTATTCATATTATGAATAAACCTTAGATAATACTCTTTATTTTAGTGACTTTTCTCATCCTTGATCCAATGTTCAAACCCTTTCATCTGTGATATAAACCATCCTTCCATCTTTCATGTTTACAACTCCATGCATACCCATTACTTATGCACTATCATGAACTGTAGATGGGATCTTATTAAGAACCAAATATCAAAATAGCATAAGAAAACCTCAGAATAAGTACTCAATGCCTTGAAAAAGAGATAATTTCAGATAATAAGCCTCTTCAAGGGGGAAAAATCCTTATAAACCACATAAATTTCCAAATACAATATGATTCCAAATGAAAAGGCCTCCTTGGTATATATAGGAGACTAGGGGGTACAATTACATATAATGGACCCAAGCCAACATAAGTAAAATAACATTAATAATGTAATATTCCCCAATTAAGGGGCAATGTGCCACTATTTAGGGATTCACATGCGCCTCCCCTCCAAACAAGTTTTTTCCACAACTCTTGAGTAATTCTCGAAGCTTCTTTATAAAAGACTCATCTTCCCAAGAAGAATCTTCAGCAAGTAATTTCCTCCACTTAATGAGATACTCTGAAATGGATCTATTCCTCAACTGGTGAATTATTGTGTCGGTGATAGCCTTAGGATCCAATATGATTTTTCCTTCCTCGTCAAGTTCTGGCAATATAGTTTGAACTAGGATCTTTTCACCTATAACCTTATTTAAGCATAAAACATGGAAAACTCGGTGTACTCGCGAAGATGCAGGCAAGTCCAATTTGTATGCCATAGTACCAATGTTTTGCAACACATTATAAGGGCCA
>JASDQU010686514.1:39702-51375 GCA_032191745.1 Picea mariana
CTTGGATATTATTGTAACAGAGCGCTGCTCGATTGGAGGTTGCCCCCTCAAAGAGGCCTGTGAACATTGCTATCTGAATCAAGTGCTATTTATGTTCAAGTGCTATTTCTGTTGCTATTTCGTATATCATTTCTGTGTATTGTGAAGATTATGCTGGATATTTCACTGTTATTCTATTATTTCTAGCATTTCGTTTCTGTTCTGCATATTTTATATATCTGGTATCTTGCATACTTATGGGTGATGCTGAAAGGGATGATATCTTAAGGGTTTCTTTGGTGAATCAATGTTGAACCTCGGGTCTAACCATTGGGCGCAAACAATGCATAGGGTGGTATAGTCAATACCATAAATATTTTTTGCATGGGGAGAGAAGTGGTTTTGGCTAATGAACCTCTAACATGAGACACCATTAAGATCATGCCACATAGCAAGTGGTTTGAAATTTCATGACCCAAGAGGTTTGTTAAACCTTGTGCACTTTTGGGATGCAACATGGCATGTCCACCATCGATCTAGTCCTATATTCACTGTCAGATATGGGAGACATGTAAATTTGTGTGTGTGAAGGTAAAGGTGTGGAATCAAACAAGATGGGACCCTTGACGTGGAAATTTTACATTCAAGGTGGGACCCTTGTCCCATATGGGTCAAATATATGTCAGTTGGGCAGGTGGGGCTCGTAAAATATTAATATTTTATTAATGTTAAGACTAACGTAAAGGTAAGGAAGAGAGAGAAGGTGTTGAAGGCTGATGAAGCAGTGGTTAGGTAGGCCAGGAGGCTAACGTGGTGTCATTTCATGGTTACATGTGGACCTAGTATGCCACATCAATAGCCACAACAACAAACATACTACACAGGGAACATTGTCCCAGTGTTTTAAAACAAAACATAATTTGGAGACAAAATCATATTTTGGCCATAATTGGAGCATATTAAGTCACATATAGATGCAAATTTTGGGTTTTATCCACAGTAAGGATGGATACAAATATGCGAGAGAGGGCCACTAGCCAATTATGCTCTGATTTTCTAGAAAATGCAAATTCTTTGTTTTTGAACAACAAGGTCAAGATCATTGGTAAGAGCACAGTTACTATTGAAACTTATACATAGTCTCAAAAAATCAGACATGAAAGTAATGTGTGAAGGGATTAGATGGATTATAAGGATTTTGGAGTGTAAGTACCAAAATAGGGAAAAATCCACTATCATGGGCCACTTTTAGGGGGGCGTTTGGGATTTTCATGGGAAATGGGTTCCTAGATGATAAATATGGAAAACAATATATATTCAAGATTTCGTATAATCATCAAGAAAAGAAAAATGGTCCAGGTAATTTTTCCTAGAAGTGCACATTTTGGGAGATAGCCAATTTGGCTAAAAATTCCAAGTCTGGAAAAAAAATGGTGAAAAAGGAAAAAAGTTGTCATTTCCAACTGCAATTTTTGGCTAGAGAATAATATTGACAATATGATATTTGTTATGAATTCCATGTCATAATTATTATCTATGTGTCATGCAAAATTTTCTCCAATTCCTGACATCTTTACTTCTACAACTAGAAGAAGTTGGTGTCTGGGATTAATTGCACTAGAATGAAAAGTGTGCAAAAAGGAGTAAATGGGCATTGTTCGAATGACTATAACTTGCTACTCAGAACTATGAATTGAGAAAGAATATATTCATTGGAAAGGTATTGGATAGAAGAATCCAGTTATGTACCTAGAACTGTGAAAGGAGAAACAAAATTCACAAGGAGGTCAGAAGGAATATTTCTAGTGGACGTAAAGGGGAATACATATGCATGCTTTATCCATAATTTTAGAATTGTTGAATTTTAGAGATAGAATGGATATAATCGACTTCAATTGTGCCACCAGTCTATGACAGGCCACCAGTGTATGACATACCTCCATTCTATGACCTTATGAGAAGCATTGGGAGTGGTGCATTGCAGGATTGTTTCCGCATATACGCTTCCCTTTTACACAACAAAACATTATGTCACATTCAGAAGCCTTGGAGATCACTATGAAGTTGGAATCATCCCCGGTAGGAGATAATGGTCTAGGTATGGCTCAAGTTCAGTCATAGTTAGCTAGATTGACTATTCAATTTCAAGAGTTGGCTAAAGGAAAGGAAAATCATGAAGAAATCTAGTGTACTACATGAAAAACAAAGGGTCATCATAAGAATGAGTATCCAACATTTAAGGAGTACTTGGCCACATGATATCTAAATCCTTTATGGGTATGGTGTGAGATATGTAAAATGATGGGCCATCACCCTACTACTTTTCTGCTAATGCATAAGTATCAAAGCATTGTTATAAACCTATTTTGTAATTTTTGTAAATATATTGAACACGATGAAAAGGAGTGTCCCTCAATAGATTTGATGAGAGAATGCACTATATATGTGTACATAGTTGAAGTGGAAGAAGGACCAGAAGGAGGGGTATTGCAGTATAATACTCTGAGAGGTTACAATCAAGGAGGAAGAGGAGGATTTGGTATAGGAAGAGGTCCGTTCATGTGTTATAATTTTAATCAACCTAGGCATCTGGCACGAGACTGTTTGAATCCTTGCATGACATGCACTTACTATAGACAATTGTACCATGCGACAAAAGAATTCCCATAGATGATCATGAAGTGGCAAGAAAAGAGGAACCCAAATGTGTAGATGATAGTTGTAGAGGAGCGCGAAAAAAAACTTAAGGTAGAAGCATTTATGTGTGAAGGAGTGAGAACAAGATTTGATGTGAAATAGAAAGAAAAGTGGATTGAGAAATAGATAAGGAAAGCAACAAAGTCTCCTCCATTGTTTGAACCTAGAAAGCAGAGAGACACATATAATTAAGAAAGGAAAGAACTGGTAGAGATAGAATGGATATAATCGACTTCAATTATGCCACCAGTGTATGACATGCCTCCATTCTATGACCATTCATAAAGGCAAGTTGAGAAGGTAAGTATGCTGATAATTTTCAGGAAGACTTGTTTAGAATTAATGAAGGATGAGATTTCATTCAACACACTACGTGGGATGATCGATCAATCAACACAAGATAAAGAATCCCCTGTCATACAACAAATAGTTAAAAAGGTACACCACAAGAGAAGGACAAATAGGGAATTTCGACTAAATGCATAGATAGGAGATTATGACATGGAGAATATCATTTTAGATATAAGATATTATGTGAATGTCCTTCTGAAGAAAACATGGGAGACGATGGGAAAACCAAAGTTAATATGGTCACCTATTCAGTTAAGCTTAGCAAATCAACATAAGAATTTTATGATTGGAAGATTATTAGGGGTGAACATTAACATTGATGGAGTGTGTAGTATATATGATATCAAAGTAATCAAGATAGTAGATGGAAGTAATCCTTATCTAAAATTACTAGGACATGATTGGGGTTTTGATAACTAGACCCTGATTGATATGAAGAAGAGATAGATCGTATTTCAAGTAGGAGACTGGAAATTTATTGCATGATTGGATCCCACACAGAGGAGAAGATATGTGAAATCGGAAAAGGGAAAAGAACTCGATAACCTTTATAATGTGATTGCGTTGATGGATGATTATGTGAACCCTACTATTGATGGTGCACTTAGTTGGTGATGTATTAGTTCCTGCACATCATATTTAAAAGCACCAGAGCATTGGTAGAAAAGATTACATGAAATATTGACAAGAAGATGTGCTCATATTATCCACATGTTATGATGGATTGGAACTGAGGTATGTGATCCCCTAAAGTATGATGGACTAAAAACCATAGTCTCTTTTATAAATAAATTTGAATTGAAAATACCAAATCAAAAAATATTGTTAGCTTTAGATTTTGTGTTGAAAGCGACTTCTGGAAGATGGAAGGTTGTGCATAAGGAAAGAATAGAGGATTGGCGGCAATGAAAAATATTGTTACAAGTTAGATTTGGATTAGGAAAAGAATATATTGTGTGGAAGTATATGAGGCCGAGTTTTCCTAAAGAACATGTTACAAAGTGCATTGTGACATGGATATGAGTATCGAAGAAATAATCGGAGCACTTGTTTATACACACTTTGGAAACAATCCCAAAGAGATGGTATTTAGAACTGATAGTGTGTAGAGAGATATCATATTGGGAAGATTTGACTCACAACTTTAATATTAATTTCAGCTTTGAAGATGATGCCCCTTTAGTAGACATAGATCTACAGGTTATGAAGGACAAAATATTTACATTAGAATACGTGACAGAACTAGTACTCGTATGTAGTGCGCATAGATCTTCTGCGATGGTTTGACAATATTTGGAATGCTATAATTTTGTTGGAGAAGAACATGAGGATGAAGATCCAAGAACCCTGAAAATACAAGAAACCAAAGGAGAGCATGAAGTAGGAGGTCCAGAACTTGAATTTGTTGTATATGAAAAGCCACTGAGAATGCGCAAAGTGAATATTGGTACAAAGGATAAGCCCAAGTTCATGAACATAGGAGACTACTAGAATAAAGAGACTGTTGAAAACATAGTTGATTTACTGTGTTAATATTAGGAATTATTTCCAACTACATTTTCAAAGATTAAAAGGATTGTTGAGGAGATAAGAGAGATGAAGATCCATTTGAAGCTAGATGCTAATATAGTTAAGAAGAGAGTATATCGACTAAACCCGGTATATAAGTAGAAGGTGAAAGAAGATATACATAGGATATTGGATACATGTCAGTATACACTGAGATATTTGGTCAATAATCCAATGTTCGGGAGAAAGGTATCTAATGTAAACCAAGATAACTAGGACTTGAGGATTCTAGTAGTTCTATGGGCGTATAAGACTACAAGTAATAATTTGATATGACATATGCCATTCAGATTAGTGTATTTCCAAGAAGAAGTTACGCCTATAAAATTCATTGTGTCGAGTCTACGCATTGTTTTATTAACAAAGCTTACTGATTCAGGTGTAGTAGAAAGAATATTTTTATATCTAGTAGAACTACAAGAATATTGTTTTTTTGCAATATTTCATCAGAAAGTGCAGAAAGCGTGCGAGAAATCCTGGCAGGATAGAAAAATTAAACAAATGAAGTTCCATAGAGGAGACCTCATTTTTCTCAATGACAACAAGTTTTTGCAGCACCTTGGAAAGTTTCAAATGCATTGGTTGGGTCCATATATGATACGATATGTGATAGAGGCATGTTTTATTCAATTATAGAGACTGAATGGGGAATTTGTGGAATTATTGGTTAATGATAGTTGGCTGAAGCTGTATAGGGACAATCATGCTTCCACACACTAGTTTGAGTGAGAAAAACATGTACTATAGTACTTGAATAATAGTATTTGTATTATAGAAATAAAAATAAAAGAAGAAAATAAATAAAAGAGTTTGAGGAAAGAGACAAAAGGTTGAATTTATGCATAATGTATTGTTCAAAGAGTTAAACTAGTAAGGAGATAAACCATAAATTATTGTAGAGATGTAGAAAGAGGAAGGAAATGTACATAGGAAGGAGGATTGAATTGCAACAAATATCTACGTAGAAGGCGAGAAAATAATTAAAGAACATACATGGTGAGACAAGCATTAAAGAGAAAACATGACGACGAGTTAGTGGAGACACATATTCATAAATGAAAAACAACAAGAGGATTTTCAAAGGCTGGAAAATATAGTGTATGATCTACCAGAGGATATGAAGTTAATGAATATTTAGGGAAATAATTGAAATTGAATGCAAGTGGATTAGATTGCAAATTTGGGCACAAAGAAGAATGAAAAAAATCGGTGACAAGCTATAAAAATAGTTGAGGGAATGATGAGAAAAGGTTATTGTTGTTTGAGCATTTAGAAAGACAAAGAGAGTCGAGCGAGTGTGACAGAGTTGAGAATTTAAGTTTCAAACATGGTTTATTTGTAGAGAACAATGAAGCAACTTAAGATGGGAGAATCCTCATCATAAAAAAGAAATAATGCATTAGACAGACATTGATACCTATATTCAAGGAGACCCTGGAAGCATCAGTTTCAGGGCCAAGACTGATTAAATTTCTAAAGGATTATGTGCCACCTAGGAAGCTGATAGGGAAGTAGGTTAAGATACCAAAGGAGTTGAGGTATGAACCTGTTCAACCATAGATCCAATTGGGGGTAATCATTGAAGGAGATATGTTAGGAACAATAAGAAATCTAAAGTTTTCAAACCATGACTTAGAAGATGAAAATAATTTTCCATATTTAGCACCAGATAAGTACATGTGAACAAAACTCAACCCAGATTCATAATAAATTATAGTAGAGGCAGGGGAGTGGGTAGGAGGGTTGGATAAAACAAGAATTTTGAAGCTATTTGAAATTTCACATTTTGGTACGAGTGCAGAGATCAACATCTACGTCAATTTTTATTTAGTTGTGTCCATGGAGGTTTTTTATGGTTGGATAGGTTGGTGTCGATAGACACTCAACTCATTGTGAAAATCATTAGGTTACCATAAAAAATGGAACACCCACTTCCATTATTCACATACAAATCTAAGGAGAAATCCTTGGCAGAGAAGATGAAGGATAAGTATGACACACATAGAGGAGCACACAGTTTGGACATTGCAAGTATTAATGATGATACTATGAGGTTTTTGACGTAGGTGTTGGCCAGTAAGTTGTTGAGGAAATTTCACAAAGATAAAGTACCAGTAGGTGCAATCGCAATAGCTGAGAAGTGTGTCATAGGAGTATAAATGAACAGTGTGACATTCCTAGTAAACTAGTTCTTGATGGATTACAAAGAGGAACAAGATAAAGGAAAAAAATTCCATTATGCACTGTTATTGATATTTATTGCATTAGTGTCTTACACGGAGCCAAAAGACACTCAATATCTGGGAGTTTCAAATAAACCATGTTTGATAGAAATATATGTGAACTTGTGGCATAATGTGCACAAGTAAATATTGCATGTTCACATACAAGTATATTGCATAAAACAGATAGTTTTCCAAACAAGAACAATAGGTTCACACACAAAAGATTGAGACACTACAAGAGGAATTGTTTCGGGTAACATGAGAACTTGCAGCTGTGCAAGGCATAGTGAAGCGGGCAGTGCAAGAGAGTGCAGAAATGTTGAAGACCCACATTACTGCAGAGAAAGAAGAGGGAATTTTGTGGCAAGAAATAGAAGTAAAGGAAAAGTTCACAGCTACAAGAGAAACATTCGAGAAGTTCATTGAGACATGGAAGAAGGCATGAAGTGGATCGATATGAGCCATAGGTGAGTGTTGGGGACCTGTTGGAGTAGGAAATTTTGGGACCAGTTTTGGGAATCACACATGAAAAACACTGTGAAAAGTTGGCTAAGGAGTAGTGCACATGGAATAAAGGAAGGCAATTAGCACATTTTTAGGGGTTAGCATGCACAAAAGACATAATATAGTTAGAAGTTATTAAGTATTTTTTTCCATTTTGTAATGAGATAAGACCTAATGAAAATGTATAAATATGTAAATGATTTATGGGTAGAAGAGATATTGAGAGTGAGAATGAGTCAAGTGTGCACTGTATGCATAGGCTACATGGAATTTTGGAGTAGAAATGAAATATCATGTATGAGCCCAATGCGCATTTTTTTAAGAGATGTTGTTGAATGATAATATTAGAATCTTGTCACTGTGGATGTAATCGATATTTGGTGAACCACGTTAAAATATGGTGTGTCTGTTATATACTTTGATGTGTTTGTTTATTGTTTTATTTATTGTGTGCATTTAATGCATGTTGGGTAATTTGAATCTGTTATATGTTTTTATGGTTCTGTGGACATAATGATTGGTATAATGAATGAATGTTAAGTTGAATGGTAAGAATGAATGCCTGAAATTCCTCCATGACTATGGAAACTTGGTTCTTGGAGTCCCCATAAGTACCTCAGGTGATACTTCACCTGCTTGTGGGTGATGCTGAAAGGAATGATATCTTAAGGGTTTTTTGGTGATTCAATGTTGAACCTAGGGTCTAACCATTGGGTGCAAATAATGCATAGGGTGGTATAGTCAATACCATAAATATTTGTCGCATGGGGGGAGAAGTGGTTTTGGCTAATGACCCTCTACCATGAAAAACCATTAAGATCATGCCACATAGCAAGTGGTTTGAAATTTAATGACCCAGGAGGTTTGTTAAACCTTGTGCACTTTTGGGATGCAACATGGCCTGTCCACAATCGATCTAGTCCTATATCCACTGTCAGATATGGGAGACATGTAAATTTGTGTGTGTGAAGGTAAAGGTGTGGAATCAAACAAGGTGGGACCCTTGACATGGAAATTTTACATTCAAGGTGGGACCCTTGTCCCATATGGTTCAAGTATATGTCAGTTGGACAGGCGGGGCTCGTAAAATATTAATATTTTATTAATGTTAAAGCCAACGTTAGGTGTTGAAGGTTGATGAGGCAGTGGTTAGGTATGCCAGGCGGCTAACATGGTGTCATTTTAGAGTTAAATGTGGACCTAGTATGCCACATCAGTAGCCATATCAACAAACATACTACATAGGGAACATTGTCCCAGTGTTTTGAAAAAAAACATAGTTTGGAGACAAAATCATATTTTGGCCATAATTGGAGCATATTAAGTCATATCTAGATGAAAAATGTGGGATTTTATCCACAGTAAGGAGGGATACAAAAATGCGAGAGAGGGCCACTAGCCAATTATGCTTTGATTTTCTAGAAAATGCAAATTCTTTGTTTTTGAACAACAAGGTAAAGATCATTGGTAAGAGCACAGTTACTATTGAAACTTATACATACTCTCAAAAAATCATACATGAAAGTAATGTGTGAAGGGATTAGATGGATTATAAGGATTTTGGAGTGTAAGTACCAAAATAGGGAAAAATGCACTATCATGGGCCACTTTTAGGGGGGGTGTTTGGGATTTTCATAGGAAAAGGGTCCCTAGATGATAAATATGGAAAAAAATACATATTCAAGATTTTGTATAATCATCAAGAAAAAAAAATGGTTAAGGTAATTTTTCCCAGAAGTGCACATTTTGGGAGATAGCCAATTTGGCTAAAAATTCCAAGTCTGGAAAAAAAGGGTGAAAAAGGAAAAAACTTGTCATTTCCAGTTGGAGTTTTTGGCTAGAGAATAATTTTGACAATATGATATTTGTAATGAATTCCATCGCATAATTATTATCTATGTCTTGTGCAAAATTTTCTCCAATTCCTGACATCTTTACTTCTACAACTGGAAGAAGTTGGTGTCTGGGATTAATTGCACTAGAATGAAAAGTGTGCAAAAGGAGTAAATGGGCATTGTTCAAATGCCTATAACTTGCTACTCAGAACTATGAATTGAGAAAGAAGATAGTCATTGGAAAGGTATTGGATAGAAGAATCCAGTTATGTACCTAAAACTGTGAAAGGAGAAACAAAATTCACAAGGAGGTCAGAAGGAATATTTCTGGTGCACTTAAAGGGGAAAACATATGCATGCTTTATCCAGAATTTTAGAATTGTTGTTTTTCTAGCAAATTGTGTTCCATGAATATTTTACAGAGCTCAAGTTTTCTGATACAAGATAGCAGATGCAAGGAAATATGTAGATATGAGGAATAAGCAAGGTGCATATTTTAAAAATGTGCATGTGGTTTCTTTAGGAAGCTACAAGGATTGCACATCCTAGTGAAATGAGCATTTTTAAGAGATATAATGGAAATTTTATTTGGAAAAAGAACCCTTATTGACAGATGTGCATATCAAATTTTGATATTGGGTAAGAAATATGTTAATCCCTAAATAGTGGCACATTACCCCTTAATTGGGGCCTATTACATTAGTAATGTTATTTTAATTATGTCATCTTTGGTCCATTACTTGTAATTGTACCTCATAGTCTCCTATATATACCAAGGATACATTTTCATTTGGAATCATCTTGTATTTGGAAATTTGTGTGGTTTACAAGGATGTTTCCCCCTCGAAGAGGATTATTATATGAAATTCTCTCTTTTTCAAGGCATCGAGTACTTATTCTGAGGTTTTTTTATACTATTTTGATATTTGCTTTTTAACATTTGGTCTTAGAGCTCAAGGTCTTGGGGTTTCGCTACTGCATATGAGAAACCTTGTACTTTTTACTATAATTTTTTTTATACAATATTTCATAAGGAACCCCTTGGAGGATATTTAATAAATGGATAAAGGTACATGGGGTGAAAATTTCAGCTCTTAGGCCTTATAGTTTTAGAGATAGAGCATGTGTAAGATAGGGTTCTTGAATCATTCTGAATTTAGCCATCACAAAATCTTATCTATACTTTTTTTTGTGTAATGTTTAAGACCCTAAAACTTGGAGTATATTCATAGAAATTATTAAGGTAGTTGTGATAAAAATTTAAACTTTTGGTTCATCCCACTTTTGTAGATACACCATGTGTAAGATAGGGTATCTGACTAGTCATAATAGCTAGTCTCAAACAAGTGTTCTAGGTAAAACAGTGATATATTCTTCAGTGAGTATCCAAATTAAGTGAGACTAGTCGCATTGGATAGTTTATAGTATGTAGTATTTTTGGTACAATTTTCAGAATCAAATATCAAATATTGTTCTCTCGGTACACTTTAAAATTATGCTCTCCTAGAAGGGACAAACATCAGTAAGGTGTGGGGAGTTTACCATAATTTCCACTTGGCACATCCAATTTTGATCATAACTATGGCATTGTAGAGAACACGTATCAAAGAACTAAAAAACAAAATTTTCAGACCCAAAAGGGCCAAAATTTTGGAGACATAGTAGAAGAAATATCGTCTAGCAGAACCACCTCAAAATCAAGGTTTAAAAGTGATACTTGGCCAACATGCCACCAAAAAATGGAAATTATACACCAAATAAGACTCCAGATAGTCCTACTTTGACTCTTGATGAAGGTGAACAAATGCACAAGGACATAAATTATTTACAAAAGAATACAAAAATAAAATATGAACTACAAGAGATGGAAGCTAAGTTGGAGGCAAATATAGATGGTTTAAAAGAGGATATCATGGAAGTATTGAAAAATTTCGTAACAGAGAAGACACCTAAAAGTGAAAATGCATCCCATGAATTCATGATGAGGACACAAGGAAGGTGAATCAAGACTGGAGAAACTCCAACTTTGCGTTGAAGACCAACCACGTTCCTAAGATAGATATGATGAAGTTTGATGACAAGAACCCAATCACATGGATACTTCATATGGAGAAATTCTTTGATCTACATAATGTGTCACATACACAAAATGTATGAATAGCTTCTTTATATTTATAACCCAATCAATTTGTATGGTATCGATGGCTTTGTTCTCTCAAATCACTCGTCACTTGGACAATTTTCATGGAAGAAATGATAGCACACCATGAGGATACAAGGAGAAATACCTTCTTTAGACAATTGATAAATCTCAAGCAAAAGGGTTCAGTTACCGAGCACATTGAGAACTTCCAAAGATTGAATATAAAGGTAACATATATTCCAGATGAGAACTTGATTGATGTATTCATAGGAACTTTAAAGGATAAAATTCAACATGAGGTTCTCCTTTGGGAACCCAAATCATTGGAGAATGCATTTAAGGTGGAAAGAAATGTTGAAAGTAAAAATAT
>JASDQU010686515.1:13743-33284 GCA_032191745.1 Picea mariana
TTAGATTAGTAATGCTATTTTATTTATGTCGGCTTTAGGCCATTAAACCTCCTAGTCTCCTATATATACCAAGGATACATTTTCATTTTGAATCATCTGGTACTTGAACATTTAAGTGTGGTAAAAGGAGGTTTCCCCCTCGAAGAGGCTTATTATCTGAAATTATCTCTTTTTCAAGGTGTTGAGTACTTTTCCTGAGGTTTTTCTATGCTATATTGATGTTTGGTTCTTAACAATTAGTATCTGTTTTTCTTTGCTCACATCTCACCCTTGATGACATGTAATAGGTATCAAACTTTTATTTTTATTAGTACCCATTTATCTTTGTGGACATGTCACCCTTCTTGATGTTGCATGGGTGTCAACTTTTCCTTTTTCCTACTACCTCTTTCTCTTTGCGGACATTTCACCCTTCTTGACATGGCATGGGTGTCAACCTTTTATTTTTCTTGTTACCCCTTTATCTTTTCTCAAATGTCACCCTTTACCTTATCAACCTTTTTTTTGTGTAGCCCTTTGTCCTTGCTCACATGTCACCCTTGTTTAAGTGGTATGTATGTCACCCTTTTCTTTTTCTTAGTACACCTTTCTCTTTGCAAACATGTCACACTTCTTGGTGTGGCATGGGTGTCAACTATTTCCTTTTCTAAGTACCCCTTTATCTTTGTGGACATATCACCCTTATTGACGTGTCATGGGTTTCAATCTTTTATTTTTATTTGTACCACTTTTTCTTTGTGGAAATGTGATCCTTATTGAAGTGGCATGCGTGTCAAACTTTTCTTTCTCTTAGTACTCTATCTTTTCACATGTATCAAACTTTATTATATGGCATAGGTGTCAACCTTTTATTTTTCTTAGTACAACTTTATATTTGCAAACATGACACCCTTATTAATGTGGCATGGGTGTCAGCCTTTTATTTTTGTCAGTACCTATTTATATTTGTGGACATGTCACCCTTCTTGAAGTGGCATGGATGTCAACATTTTTATTTTTATTAGTATCCCTTTATCTTTGTGGACATGTCACCCTTATTTATGTGGCATGGGTGTGAACGTTTTATTTTTATTAGTACACCTTTATATTTTCTCATGTTTCATCCTTTATATTATCAAATTTTTATTTTTTTTAGTACCCCTTTGTGTTTATTGACATACCACCCTTATTGACGTGTCATGGCTATCAACCTTTTCTTTTTCTTAGTACCCCTTTGTCCTTTCAGAAATTTCACCCTTCTTGACATGAAATCATCATCAACCTTTTCTTTTTCTTAGTACCCCTTTATCTTTGCAGACATGTCACCCTTCTTGATGTCGCATGGATGTCCACCTTTTCTCTTTGTTGACATTTCTCCCTTCTTGGTGTGGTAGGGTGTCAACCTTTTGTTTTTCTTAGTACCCATTTATCTTTGCTCACGTCTAGCCCTTGCTGACATCACATAGGTATCAACCTTTTCTTTTTATTAGTGCACATTTATCTTTGTGGACATGTCACCCTTCTTGATGTGGCTTGGGTGTAAACATTTTGTTTTTCTTAATACCCCTTTATCTTTGCATACATGTCCCACTTCTTGACATGGAACATGTGTCAACATTTTATTTTTCTTACTACCCCTTAATGTTTGAGGGAATGTCACCCTTCTTGACATGGAATGGGTGTCAACCTTTTCTTTTTTTTAGTACCCCTTTATATTTATGAACTTGTCATCCTTCTTAATGTGGCATGGATGTAAACCTTTTCTTTTTCTTAGAGACCATTTCTCTTTTCTCATGTCTCACACTTTATCTTATCAAACTTATATATTTTTTAGTACCCTTTTGACTTTACTAATAGGTCACCCTTGCTGGCATGGCATGGCATGGTTGTCAACGTTTACTTTCTTCTAGTACCCATTTATGTTCGCGAACATGTCACTCTTCTTGTAGTGGCATGGGTTTCAACCTTTTCCTTTTATTAGTACCCCTTTATCTTTGTGGATATGTAAACATTCCTGACATGACATGCGTGTCAAAAAAAAGATTCTCTTAGTACCCCTTTATCTTTGCAGACATGTCACCCTTCTTAACGTGGAACAGGTGTCAACCATTTCTTTTTCTTACTACCCCTTTATCTTTGTGTACATGTCACATTTCATGAGCTGGCATGGATGCCAACCTTTTCTTTTTCTTAGTATCATTTTATCTTTGCGGACATATAACCCTTCTTGATGTGGCATGGTTTTCAACATTCTCTTTTTCTTAGTACCCTATTATCTTTGCTCACTTCTCACCCTTTATGATATGAAATAGGTGTCAAACTTTTATTTTTATTAGTACCACTTTATCTTTGCATACATGTCACCCTTCTTTATGTGGCATCAATGTCAACCTTTTCTTTTTATTATCACCCCTTTATCTTTGTGGACATGTCACCCTTCTTGATGTGGTATGTTTTCAACCTTTTATTTTTCTTAGTACCCCTATAATGTTTCGGACATGTCACCCTACTTGATGTGACATGGTTTTCAACCTTTCCTTTTTCTAGGTACTGCTTTATCTTTTCCCATGCCTCCCATTTTATCTTTTTTTACCTTTTATTTTTTTAGTTCCCCTTTGTCTTTGCTAACATGTCACCATTATCGATGTGGCATGGCATCACACTTTTATTTTTCTTATTACCCCTTTATCTTTGTTTAAATTTCACCCTTCTTAACGTGGCATGGGTGTCAACCTTTTTTTTTTTATTATCACCCTTTTATGTTTGTGGATATGTCACCTTTATTGATGTAGCATGGGTGTCAGCCTTTTATTTTTCTTACTACCCATTTATCTTTGTGAACATTTCACCCTTGTTGATTTTGCATGGGTGTCAACCTTTTTTTTTTTCTTTTTCTTATTACCACTTTATCTTTGATCAGATCTCAACTTTGTTGACATGGCATAGGTATCAACCTTTTATTTTTCTTAGTACCCCCTTATATTTCCAGACATGTCACCCTTCATGACTTTGCATGGGTGTCGACCTTTTATTTTTCTTAGTACCCATTTATCATTGCGGGCATGTCACCCTTATTGAAGTGGCATGGGTGTCAACATTTTCTCTTTCTTAGACCCCTTTATCTTTGCGTAAAGGTCACCCTTCTTGATGTGGCATGGGTGTGAACCTTTTATTTTTCTTCGTACCCCTTTATCGCTTCTCAGGTCTGACCCTTTTTGACATGGCATAGGTGTCAACCTTTATTTTTCTTAGTACTCCTTTATCTTTGTAGACATGTCACCCTTATTGATGTGGCATGGGTTTCAACCTTTTAGTTTTCTTATTACTCCTTTAGATTTGTGGATAAATCACACTTATTGACATGGCATGGATGTCAACATTTTTGTTTCTTAGTACCCCTTTATCGTTTCTCATTTTTCACCCTTCCTGACATGGAATAGGGGTAAACCTATTATTTTTCTTAGTGCCCCTTTACATATGCATACATGTCACCCTTCTTGACATGGCATGGGTTTAAAAATTTTATTTTTCTTAGTACACCTTTATCTTTCTGGATATGTCACCCTTGTTGACATTTAATGGGTTTCAAGATTTTATTTTTCTTAGTACTAGTTTATCTTTGGAGGCTTTCCACCCTTCTTGACTTGAAATGGGTGTGAACCTTTTATTTTTCTTAGTACCCATTTATCTCTATGGACTTGTCACCCTTCTTGATGTGGTATGGGTGTCCACCTTTTATTTTTCTTAGTGCCCATTTCTCTTTTCTCACGTCTCACCCTTTAACTTATCAACCTTTTATTACTTTTATTACCCCTTTGTCTTTTCTAAGATGTCACCCTTCTTGATGTGGCATTGGTGTAAGCCTTTTCTTTTTCTTAGTACCCCCTTGTCTTTGCTAAAATGTCCTCCTTGCTGATATGACATGGTTTTCCACCTTTTATTTTTCTTAGTACCCATTTATATTTGCAGACATGTCACACTTCTTGACGTGGAATAGGTGGCAACATTTTATTTGTCTTAGTACCCCTTTATATTTTCTCACGTTTCACACTTGCTAACATGGAATAGGTGTAAATCTTTTATTTTTCTTAACACCCCTTTATATTTCCATACATGTCACCTTTATTGGCATGGCATGGGTGTCAACCTTTTATTTTTCTTAGTACCCCTTTATATTTGTGGATATGTCACCCTTCCTGACATGGAATGGGTGTCAAACATTTATTTTTCTTATTACCCATTTATATTTGTAAGCATATCAATCTTCTTGATGTGTCATGGATGTCAACCTTTTATTTTTCTTAGTGCCCCTTTATATTTTTTCATGTCTCACCCTTACTAACATGGCATAGGGGTCAACCTTTTATTTTTGTTAGTACCCATTTATATTTGCAGAAATTCCACCCTTCTTGACGTGGCATGCATACCAACATTTCTTTATCCTAGTACCCATTTATCTTCATAGACATGTCACCCTTTTTTACATCCCATAGGTGTCAACCTTTTCTTTTTCTTAGTACCCATTTATCTTTTGTGAAATGTCATCCTTCTTGACATGGTATGGGTTTGAACCTTTTCTTTTAATTATTCATCATTTATCTTTCCTCATGTCTCACACTTTATCTTGTCTACCTTTTATTTTTTCAATACCCATTTTTCTTCACTGACATGTCACCCTTGCTGACATGGTATGGGTGTCAACCTTTAATTTTTCTTACTATACCTTTATATTTGCGGACATGTCACCCTTCCTAACATGACATGGGTTTCAACCTTCTCCTTTTCTTTGTACCCCTTTATCTTTGTAGAAATCTAAACCTTATTTATGTGGCATGACTGTCATCCTTTTATTTTTCTTAGTACCCCTTTATCTTTGTGGAAATGTCACCCTTATTGATGTGCCATGGTTTCCAAACATTTTTTTTTCCTATCACCCCTTTATACTTTCTCATGTCTCACTCTTTATATTATCGACCTTTTTTTTATTACCCCTTTGTCTTCGCTAACATGTCCCCCTTGCTGACATGGAATGGTTGTCAACTTTTTATTTTTTTTAGTAGCCCTTTATCTTTGTGGACCTATCACCCTTATTGATGTCCCATGGGTGTCAACCTTTTCTTTTTATTAGTACCCATTTATCTTTGTGGACATGTCACCCTTCTTGATGTGGCATGGGTGTCAACCTTTTATTTTTATTAGTATGCCTTTATCTTTGTTCATGTCTCACCCTTGTTGAATGGCCACAAATCTCAATATTTTCTTTTTCCTAGTTCTCCTTTATCTTTGTGGACATGTAGCCCTTATTGACGTGGCATGGGTGTCAACCTTTTCTTTTTCTTAGTACCCATTTATGTTTGTGTACATGTAAAAATTATTGACATGGGTTGGGTGTCAGCCCTTTATTTTTCTTATTACCCATATATCTTTGTGGACATGTCACCATTCTTGACATGGCATGGGTGTCAAACTTTAATTTTTCTTATTACCCCTTTATATTTTCTCACGTCTCACCCTTTCTTACATGGAATACGTGTCACCATTTTCTTTTTCTTAGTACCCATTTATCTTTGAAGACATTTCACCCTTCATGATGTGGCATGGGTGTGCACATTTTATTTTTCTTAGCATCCCTTTATCTTTGTAGAGATGTCACCCTTCTTGACCTAGCATGGGTTTCAACCTTTTTTTTTTCTTAGTACCCCTTTATATTTGAATACATGTCACCCTTATTTGCATGGCATGAGTGTCAAACTTTTCTTTTTCTTAGTACCCCTTTATATTTGTGGATATGTCACCCTTCTTGACATGGTATGGGTGTCAACCTTTTATTTTTCTTAGTATCGCTTTATCTTTGCGGACATTTCACCCTTATTGATGTGGCATGGCTGTCAAACTTTTATTTTTCTTACTACCTCATTATATTTTCTCAGGACTCACACTTGCTGACATGGCATAGTTTTCAACCTTTTATTTTTATTAATACCCCTTTATTTTTTAGGACATGTCACCCTTATTGACATGGCATCGATGTCAACCTTTTCTTATTCTAAGTACCTCTTTATCTTTGAGGATATGTCACCCTTCTTGACATGGCATGGGTGTCAACCATTTCTCTTTCTTAGTACCCCTTTATCTTTGTAGACATGTCACCTTTCTTGATGTGGCATGGGTGTCAACCTTTCAGTTTTCTTAATACTCATTTATCTTTGTGGACATGTCACCATTCTTGAGGTGGAATGGTTGCCAACCTTTTCTTTTTCTTAGTATTACTTTACCTTTGTGGAAATATCACTCTTCTTAGTGTGGAATGGATGTTAACCTTTTCTTTTTATTAGTACCCTATTGTCTTTGCTCACATATCATGCTTGCTAAGACGGCATAGGTGTCAACCCTTTATTTTTATTAATACCCATTTATCTTTGTGAACATGTCACCCTTCTTAACGTGGAATTGGTGTCAACCTTTTCTTTTTCTTAGTACCTCTTTATCTTTGTAGGCATGTGACCTTTCTTGACGTGGAATGGGTGTCAACCTTTTCTTTTTCTTAGTACCCTTTTATTGTTTCAGAAATGTTACCCTTCTTGATGTATCACAAGATTCAACCTTTTCATTTTATTAATACCCCTTTATATTTGGTGATGTCTCACCCTTTATATTATTGACCTTTCATTTTTCGAGTATCCCTTTGTCTTTGCTAAAATGTCGCCCTTGCTGCCATGGCATGGTGTCAAGATTTTATTTTTCCTAGTACCCCTTTATCATTTCCAACATCTCACCCTTCTTGGTGTGGCATGGGTNCTCACCCTTTATATTATCAACCTTTTTTTTATTACCCCTTTGTCTTCGCTAACATGTCCCCCTTGCCGACATGGAATGGTTGTCAACCTTTTATTTTTCTTAGTACCCCTTTATCTTTGTAGACCTATCACCCTTATTGATGTTCCATGGGTGTCAACCTTTTCTTTTTATTAGTACCCCTTTATCTTTGTGGACATGTCACCCTTCTTGACATGGCATGGGTGTCAACCTTTTATTTTTCTTAGTACACCTTTATCTTTGTTCATGTCTCACCCTTGTTGAATGGCCATAGGTCTCAATATTTTATTTTTCTTAGTTCTCCTTTATCTTTGTGGACATGTAGCCCTTATTGACATGGCATGGGTGTCAACCTTTTCTTTTTCTTAGTACCCATTTATGTTTGTGTACATGTCAAAATTATTGACATGGGTTGGATGTCAACCCTTTATTTTTCTTATTACCCATATATCTTTGTGGACATGTCACCATTCTTGACGTGGCATGGGTGTCAACCTTTTCTTTTTCTTAGTACCAGTTTATATTTGCTCACGTCTCACCTTTTCTTACATGGAATAGGTGTCAACATTTTCTTTTTCTTAGTATCCCTTTGTCTTTGAAGACATTTCACCCTTCATGATGTAGCATGGGTGTGAAAATTTTATTTCTCTTAGCACCCCTTTATCTTTGCAGAGATGTCACCCTTCTTGACTTGGCATGGGTTTCAACCTTTTTTTTTTCTTAGTACACCTTTATATTTAAATACATGTCACCCTTATTTGCATTTCATGAGTGTCAAACTTTTATTTTGCTTAGTACCCCTTTATATTTGTGGAGATGTCACCCTTCTTGACATGGGATGGTTGTCAACCTTTTATTTTTCTTAGTATCTCTTTATCTTTGCGGACATTTCACCCTTATTGATGTGGCATGGGTGGCAACCTTTTCTTTTTCTTACTACCTCATTATATTTTCTCATGTCTCACACTTGCTGGCATGGCATAGTTTTCAACCTTTTATTTTTATTAATACCCATTTATTCTTGAGGACATGTCACCCTTATTGACATGGCATCGATGTCAACCTTTTCTTATTCTTAGTACTTCTTTATCTTTGAGGATATGTCCCCCTTCTTGACATGGCATGGGTGTCAACCATTTCTTTTTCTTATTACCCCTTTATCTTTTCGAACATGTGATTCTTCTTGATGTGGCATGGATGTCAACCTTTTATTTTTCTTAGTACCCCTTTGTCTTTACTAACATGTAAACCTTGCTGACGTGGATTGGGTGTCAAGACTTTCTTTTTTTTAGTACCCCTTTATCTTTTTCGACAAGTCAACCTTCTTGAAATGGCATGGGTTTCAACCTTTTATTTTTCTTAGTACCCTTTTATGTTTGTGGAAATATCACCCTTATTAACATAGCATGGATGTCAACCTTTCATTTTTCTTACTACCCCTTTATACTTGTAGACATGTCACCCTTCTACATGGTACCCCTTCATATTTACCCACGTCTCACTATTGCTAGCATGGCATCGGTGTCAAACTTTAATTTTTGTTAGTACCCCTTTATCTTTGTAGACATGTCACCTTTCGTGATGTGGCATGGGTGTCAACCTTTCAGTTTTCTTAATACTCATTTATCTTTGTAGAGATGTCACCATTCTTGAGGTGGAATGGTTTCCAACCTTTTCTTTTTCTTAGTATTACTTTACCTTTGTGGAAATATCACTCTTCTCAGTGTGGAATGGGTGTTAACCTTTTCTTTTTATTAGTACCCTATTGTCTTTGCTCATGTATCACCCTTGCTAAAATGGCATAGGTGTCAACCCTTTATTTTTATTAATACCCATTTATCTTTGTGAACATGTCACCCTTCTTAACGTGGCATCGATGCCAACCTTTTCTTTTTCTTAGTGCCTCTTTATCTTTGCAAACATGTGACCTTTCTTGATGTGGAATGGGTGTCAACCTTTTCTTTTTCTTAGTACCCTTTTATCGTTTCAGAAATGTCACCCTTCTTGATGTATCATGGGATTCAACCTTTTCATTTTCTTAATACCCCTTTATATTTGGTGATGTTTCACCCTTTATCTTATTGACCTTTCATTTTTCAAGTACCCCTTTGTCTTTGCTAACATGTCGCCCTTGCTTCCCTGGCATGGTGTCAATATTTTATTTTTCCCAGTACCCCTTTATCTTTTCCAACATCTCACCCTTCTTGATGTGGCAAGGGTTTCAACCTTTTATTTTTCTGAGTACCCATTTATCTTTTCCAACATCTCACCCTTCTTGACGTGTCATGGGTTTCAACCTTTTATTTTTCTTAGTACCTTTTTATCTTTGTGGACATGTCAACCTTCTTGACATAGAATTGGTGTCAACTTTTTTATTTTTCTTAGCACCCCTTTATCTTTGTGGATATGTCACCCTTTTTGACATGGCATGGGTGTCAACATTTTCTTATTCTTAGTACCCCTTTATCATTTCTCACATCTCACCCTTGCTAACATGGTATAGGTGTCAACCTTTTCTTTTTCTTAGTACCCATTTATCTTTGTCGAGATGTCACCCTTCATGATGTGGCATGGGTGTCAAACTTTTAGTTTTCTTAGTACCCCTATATCTTTGCAAACAAGTCACCCTTATTGAAGTGGAATGGATGTCAACCTTTCATTTTTATTACTAACCCTTTATCTTTTCTCATGTCTTACCATTGTTGACATGGCATAGGTGTCAACCTTTTCTTTCTCTTTGTAACCCTTTAACTTTGTGGACATGTAACCCTTTTTGACATGGCATGGGTATCAACGGTTTCTTTTTCTTAGTACAACTTTATCTTTCGGGACATGTCACCGTTCTTAATGTGGCATGGGTGTCAACCTTTTATTTTTATTAGTACCCCTCTATATTTTTGGGCATGTCACATTTATTGAGGTGGCATGGGTGTCAACTATTTCTTTTTCTTAATACCCATTTATATTTCCTCATGTATTGCCCTTTATCTTATCAACCTTTTATTTTTTTTAGTATCCCTTTGTCTTTGTTGACATGTCACATTTTTTGATGTGGCATGGGTGTCAAACTTTTATTTTTCTTAGTACCCCTTTATATTTATGGACATGTCACCATTATTGACGTGGCATGTGTGACAAACTTTTATTTTTCTTAGTAACCCTTTATATTTGCAAACATGTCACCCTTCTTGACATGGCAAGGGTGTCAACCTTTTCTTTTTCATAGTATCCCTTTTTATTTTCTCATGTCACACCCTTTCTAACATGGCATAGGTGTCAAACGCTTCTTTTTCTTAGTATCCCTTTATCTTTGTGGACATGCTACCCTTCTTGATGTGGCATGGGTGTCTTCTTTTTCTTACTACCTCTTTCTCTTTGCGGACATGTCACCCTTCTTTACATGGAATGGGTGTCAACCTTTTCTTTTTCTTTGTACCCCTTTATATTTTCTCACATGTCACCCTTTACCTTATCAACCTTTTTTTTTTGTACCCCTTTGTCCTTTCTCACATCTCACCCTTGTTGAAGTGGCATGGGTTTAAACCTTTTTATTTTTCTTAGTACACCTTTCTCTTTGCAAACATTTCACACTTCTTGAAGTGGCATGGGTATCAACCATTTCCTTTTATAAGTACCCCTTTATCTTTGTGGACATGTCACCTTTTTTGATGTGGCATGGGGGTCAACCTTGTTTTTTTCTTTTTACCCCTTTTTCTTTGATGACATGTGACCTTTCTTGACATGGCATGCATGTCAACCTTTTATTTTTCTTAGTGACCCTTTATCATTTCTCATGTATCAATGTTTATGATATGGCATAGGTGTCACCATTTTCCTTTTCTTAGTACCCCTTTATATTTTTGAACATGTCACCCTTCTTGACGTGGCATGGGTTTCAACCTTTTCTTTTTATTAGTACCTCTTTATCTTTTTGTACATGTCACCCATCCTTAAGTAGCATGGATTTAAACATTTTTGTTTTTATTAGTACCCCTTTATATATGTAGACATGTCACCCTTCTTAATGTGGCATGGGTGTGAACCTTTTATTTTTATTAGTACACATTTATATTTTCTCATGTCTCACCCTTTTCCTTATCGACTTTTTATTGTTTTTAGTACCCATTTGTCTTTTCTAACATGTCACCCTTGATGGATTGTCATGGGTGTCAACCTTTTATTTTTCTTAGTACCCCTTTTTACTTTTGGACATGTCACCCTTCTTGACATGGAATTGGTGTCAACCTTTTCTTTTTCTTATTACCCCTTTATCATTGCAGACATGTCAGCCTTTTTGACATGGCATGGGTGTCAACCTTTTCTTTTTCTTTGTAGCCATTTATAATTGCGTACATGTCGCCCTTATCAACATGGCATGTGTTTCAACCTTTTATTTCTCTTAGTAATCCTTTCTCTTTTCTCGAATAGCACCCTTTGCCTTATCAACATTTTATTATTTTTAGTTCCCCTTTGTCTTTATTGACATGTCACCCTTCTTGATGTGGCATGGGTGTCAACCTTTTTTTTTCTTAATACCCCTTTATCTGTGCTCACATATCATCATTTATCTTATCAAATTTTATTTTTTTAGTATCCCTTTGTCTTTGTTGACATGTCACTCTTGCTGATGTGGCATGGGTATCAACATTTTCTTTTTCTTAGTACCCATTTATCTTTGAGGAAATGTCACCCTTGTTGACATGGCTTGGGTGTCAATCTTTTATTTTTCTTAGTAACCCTTTATTTTCTCATGTATCACCATTTATGACATGGCATAGGTGTCAAAAAAAAAAAAAATCTTAGTACCCCTTTATGTTTCTCAACATGTCGCCCTTCTTGACGTAGCATTTGTTTTTCTTAATATGCCTTTATCTTTGCAGAAAAGTCATGCTTCTTGATGCCGCATAGGTGTCGATGTTTTCTTTTTATTATTACTGCTTATGTTTGTGGACATGTTACCCATATTGATGTGGCATGGGTGTCAACCATTTCATTTTATGAATACCCCTTTATCTTTGTGAACATGTCACCCTTCTTGACATTGTATGGGTTTCAACCTCTTTTTTAACTTATTACCCCTTTATCTTCACTCACATATCACCTTTTCTAACATGGCATAGGTGTAAACCTTTTATTTTTATTAGTATCCCTATATCTTGGACATGCCACCCTTATTTATGTTGCATGGTTGTGAACCTTTTATTTTTCTTAGTGCCCCTTTATCTTTGTGGACATGTCACCCTTCTTGACATGGAAGAGGTGTCAACCTTTTTTTTTTCTTAGTACCCCTTTATCTTTGTGGACATGTTACCCTTCTTGATGTGGCATGTGTGTCAAACTTTTATTTTTCTTAGTACCCCTTTATCTTTGCATACATGTAATCCTTCTTGACATGGCATGTCTTTCAAACTTTTATTTTTATTAGTACCCCATTGTGTTTTCTCACGTCTCACTCTTTATCTTATCGAATTTTTATTCTTTTTACTACCCCTTTTTATTTGTTGACATGTGACCATTCTTGATGTAGCTTGGGTGTTAACCTTTTCTTTTTCTTAGTACCCCTTTATCTTTGTGGAGATGTTACCCTACTTGACGTGGCATGGGTTTCAACATTTTCTTTTTCTTAGCACCCCTTTGTATTTTCACACATCTCACCATTTATCTTTTCTACCTTTTATTTTTTTAGTACCCCTTTTTGCTTGCTGACATGTCACCCTTCCCGACGTGTCATGGGTTTCAACCTTTTATTTTTTTTAGCACCCATTTATCTTTTCGTACATGTCACCCTTCTTCATGTGGCATGGGAGTCAACCTTTTTTTCTCTTAGTAACCCTATATCTTTTCTGTCATCTTACCCTTGCTGACATGGCATAGGTATCAACCTTTTGATTTTTCTAGTAACCCCTTATCTTTGTAGACATGTCACCCTTATTGACGTGGCATGGGTTTCAACATTTTATTTTTCTTAGTACCCATTTTTCTTTTCTCACATCTCACCCTTTATCTTATTGAATTTTTATTTTTTTTACTACCCCTTTTTCCTTGTTGACATGTCACCCTTGCTAACGTGTCATGGCTGTCAACGTTTTCTTTTTCTTAGTACCCATTTATATTTGTGGGCATGAAACCCTTATTCATGTGGCATGGAAGTCAAACTTGTTTTTTTTAGTATCCCTTTATATTTTCTCACATCTCACCCTTGCTGACATGGAATAGGTATCAACCTTTTATTTTTCTTAGTACCCCCTTATAATTGCATACATGTCACCCTTCTTGAAGTGGCATGGGTGCCAACCTTTTAGTTTTCTTAGTACCCATTTATCATTGCGAACATGTCACCCTTCTTGACGTGGCATCAATGTGAACCTTTTATTTTTCTTATTACCCCTTTATCTTTGCGGACATGACACCCTTCTTAACGTGGCATGGGCATCAACCTTCTATTTTTCTTAGTAGCCCTTTATTGTTTCAGAAATATCACCCTTTTTAACAAGGGACATATGACAACCTTTTATTTTTATTAGTACTACTTTATTTTTTATCGTTCCTCACCCTTTATCTTATTTTCCTTCTATTTTTTTAGTACCCCTTTGTCTTTGCTGACATGTCACCCTTGTTGACGTGGCATGCGTGTCAAGATTTTATTTTTCTTAGTACTCCTTTATCTTTGTCGACATGTCACCCTTCTTGACGTGGCATGGGTCTCAACCTTTATTTCTTTTAGTACCCCTTTATCTTTGTGTACATGTCACCCTTCTTGACATAGCATGCATGTCAACCTTTTAGTTTTTTTACTACCCCTTTATCTTTGTGAACATGTCACCCTTCTTGATGTTGCATGGGTGTTAACATTGTTTTTTCTTAGTACCCGTTTATCTTTTCTCACGTCTCACCCTTCCTGACATGGCATAGGTATCAACCTTTCTTTTTCTTAGTACCCCCTTATCTTTGTAGACATGTCACCCTTCTTGATGTGGCATGGGTGTCAACCTTTTAGTTTTATCAGTACCCCTTTATCATTGTGAACATGTCACCCTTCCTGACCTGGCATGGATGTAAAAACTTTATTTTTCTTATTACCCATTTATCTTTCCTCATGTTTCACCCTAAGATGGCATAGGTGTCAACCTTTTCTTTCTCCTAGTACCCCTTTATCTTTGTAGACTTGTCACCCTTCTTGAAATGGCATGTGTATCAACCTTTTATTTTTCTTAGTACCCCTTTATCTTTGCAAAGAATCACCCTTATTGATGGGGCATGGGTGTCAACCTTTTAGTTTTCTTATCACCCCTTTATATTTTTTTCATTTCACCATTCTTGACATGACATGGGTGTCAAATATTTATTTTTCTTAGCGAACCTTTATATTTTCTCATGTCTCATACTTTATCTTATCAATTTTTTATTTATTTTTATTAACCTTTTGTATTTTCTAACATGTCACCCTTGTTGATGTGGCATGGTTGTCAACCTTTTCTTTTTCTTAGTGCCGCTTTATATTTGCTGACCTATCAACCTTATTGATGTGGCATGGGTATCAACCTTTTATTTTTCTTATTACTCCTTTATCTTTATTGACATGACACCCTTCATAGTGTGGCATGGGTGTCAAACATTTATTTTTCTTAGTCCCCCTTTATCCGTTCTCACATATCACCTTTGCTAACATGGAATAGGTGTCAATATTTTCTTTTTATTAGTACCCTTTTATTTTTGTGGACATGTCACCCTTATTGACGCAGGATGGTTGTCAACATTTTTCTTTATCTTATCACCCCTTTATCTATATTGACATGACACCCTACTTGATGTGGCATGATTTTCAACCTTTTCGCTTTCTTGGTACCCCTTTATCTTTGTGGACATCTTACCCTTCTCAATGAGCCATGGTTGTCAACCTTTTCTTTTTCTTACTACCCATTTATCTTTGAGGACATGTCACCCTTCCTGGCGTGGCATGGGTGTCAACCTTTTATTTTTCTTAGTACCCCTTTACCTTTTCTCACATATCACCCTTGTTGACATGGCATAGGTGTCAATCTTTTCTTTTTCTCAGTAGCCCTTTACATTGGTAGACATGTCACCCTTCTTGATGTGGCATGGGTGTCAACCTTTTCTTTTTTTAGTAACCCTTTATCTTTGTGGACATGTCACCATTCTTAACATGGAATGGGGGTGAACCTTTCTTTTTTCTTATTACCCCTTTATATTTATGGGCATGTCACCCTTCATGATGGGGCATGGATGAAAACCTTTTATTTTTCTTAGTACCCCTTTATCTTTTCTCACGTCTCACCCTTGATAAAATGGCATAGGTGTCAAACTTTTCTTTTTATTAGTACTCGTATATCTTTTCAGACATGTCACCGTTATTGACATGGCATGCGTTTAATTTGTTTTTTTTCTCAGTACCCATTTATCTTTGCAGACATGTCACCCTTCTTGACATGGCACGCGTGTCAACCTTATCTTATTCTTAGTACCCCTTTATATTTGTGGACATGTCACCCTTCTTGACATGGCATGGGTATCAACCTTTTCTTTTTATTATTACCCATGTATCTTTGTGGACATTTCACCCTTCTTGGCATGGCTTGGGTTTCAACCTTTTACTTTTCTTAGTACCCCTTTATCTTTGCAGATATTCCACCCTTCTTTACGTGGCATGGATTTCCACCTTTTCTCTTTCTTAGTACCCCTTTCTCTTTACTCACATATTTCCATTTAACTTATCAACCTTTTATTCTTGTTAGTACCCATTTATCTTTGCTGACATATCACCCTTCTTGATGTGGCATCGGTGTCAACCTTTTAGTTTTCTTAGTTTCCCTTTATCTTTGTGGACTTTTCACCCTTATTGACGCGGCATGGGTTTTAACCTTTCCTTTTTCTTAGTACCCCTTTATCTTTTATCACATCTCACCCTTGCTCAAATGTCAATCTTTTATTTTTTTTAGTACCCCTTTATCTTTGCTGACATGTCACCCTTCTTGACATGGAATGGGTTTCAATATTTTGTTTTTCTTAGTACCCCTTTTTGTTTGTAGACATGTCCCACTTATTGACGTGGAATGGGTGTCAACCTCTTCTTTTTCTTAGTACCCCTTTATCTTTGTGGACATGTCACCCTTCTTGATGTGGCATGGGTTTCAACTTTTATTTCTCTTAGTATCCCTTTATCTCTGTGGACATGTCGTACTTATTGATGTGGCATGGGTGTCAATCTTTTATTTTTATTAGAGACCATTTATCATTTCTCACGTCTCACACTTTATCTTATCAACCTTTTATTTTTTTTAGTACCCATTTGTCTTTACTCACATGAAACCCTTGTTGACATGGCATGGTTGTCAACCTTTACTCTCTTCTAGTACCCCTTTATCTTTGTGGACATGTCACCCTTCTTGATGTGGCATATGTGTCAACCTTTTAATTTTATTAGTACCCCTTTATCTTTGTGAACATGTCACCCTTCTTGAAATGGCATGTGTTTCAACATTTTTTTTTCTTATTACCCCTTTATCTTTGCAGACATGTTACCCTTATTGACATGGCACATGTTTCAACATTTTCCTTTTCTTAGTAACCCTTTATATTTTCTGACATGTCATCCTTATTGATGTGGCATGGGTGTCAAACTTTTATTTTTCTTAGTACCTCTTTACCTCTATCTACATCTCACCCTTATTGACATTGCATGGGTTTAAACCTTTTATTTTTCTTGGTACCCCTTTATCTTTTATCACGTCTCACCCTTGTTGTCATTACATAGGTATCAACCTTTTCTTTTTCTTAGTACCCCCTTATCTATGTAGACATGTCACCCTTATTGACGTGGCATGGGTGTCATCCTTTTATTTTTCATAGTACCCATTTATCATTGCGGACATGTCACCCTTCTTGACGTGGTATCAATGTCAACATTTTTCTTTTTCTTAGTACCCATTTATATTTGCGGACATGTCACCCTTATTGACATGGCATGGGTGATCTAGATTTATGAGAAGAACAAAATGAATAATAGAATTAATACAATATCATCAAGATTAAAACAACTATTTAATGAACAATAACTTTTATTGAATAAACGAAATAGGTTGAAACTATAAAACTACATAACTGAAACAACTTGCTCGAATGGTGGTAGTTATCTCTGAGAAGAGATGTGGCTCCTATGTGCATTCATATAAGAAGAATGATTACAATCAGGCTCCAAAGTCCTTTTTAACATTATTCATGAATTACAAAATCCTATACATCCAAAAAGCTAACCCTAGGAGGTGAAACACCAAAAGTTATGTGGGCCCTGATGGGTAAGTTGGTACCTCAACTTCTTGGGGTCATAAATTTTGCATACAACCTTTGTTTTAGGCACATGATAGCTTGTTGGAAATGTATTTTCTAGAAATACACATTATGCCGTCAAACGTTGACTCCGTCTATAGTTTGATTATGGCAAGCCAAAAAAACATTGTTTAGGGCCCCAAAACGACCCTGGAAGTAAATTAATATGTACTGACATGAAAACTTCTAAAATAAATTGGTTGGATTAGGTGGGTGGACACTAATATCCACTTGGAATATTTTTAGGTCTTCATACATCCACGAAAGTGTAGAAACCACAATTACAAAGAAGTACAGAAGAACGTGTTGAACTAGAAATTGTCAAGAGGAGCCACTTGGAATAGGTGGGTGGCCACCAATATCCACCTGGATCAATCCTCCCCCCTTAGGAAGAAATGGTACGTGTTAAACATAGGGAATACTCTCATCCTAGGTACATGGATGATTAGAGTTGTACATGTGCAGGATGTGCACAATCATCTCATTGACAACCTATGTTTGTTCATCGGTTTGGGGGTGGAAAGCAGTGAATTTAGTGAGCTTTGTGTCCAACAGTGACCAAAGACTCGACCAAAATGTGTTGAGGAACTTTTTTTCTCAATCGGAGATGATGTTATGTGGTATCCCAAAATGGACCCACACTTGTTTGAAGAAGGGCTTGGCAGTATTTGTCACTGTGATTCTCTTCTTGCAAGCTATGAGGATGGCTATCTTCGAAAACTGATAAACTACCAAAAATACATAATCATTTCCTTGCTTGGTGGATGGAAGGTCGGGCATGTAATCCATAGAGATGGATTCCCAAGGCCTCTCAGGAGTAGGAAGAGGGGTGTATAAGCCTTGCTTCTTTATGGCTAGCTTGGAAATGGCACAGGTAGTGCAAGATCTAATATAATTTTTGGTGTCCTGGCATATTTTTGGCCAATAAAATTGTTTCTGTAGAATGACCACAGTTTTCTTCACACCAAAATGTCCTTCCATCTGATTGTAGTGAGCCTCTCAGATCATATTTTCACACTCTCTTGCAAGAACACAGAGATGGCCAATATGACATAATAGTTCATCGTGAATGTGAAAATCGGTGACATGCACACCTGTACCCAAGAGATGATAGGTGGTGGTGAATTTCGGATCTTGAAAATAAATTTGGGGCCACTCAGATGCCTCATGTCCACATGAATGGAGCACGGTGGTGAGTGCATCCGGGAGGTCGACTAAGGCAGTTAGTGACATGATTTTTTCTCCCTATCTTATACATGATGTTGAGATGGAACTGTTGCAGGTAGGTGGACCACTTATAATGGTGGTCATTCTACAATTTCCCCTATGTCTGTATGAACTCCAGAGGGTTATGATCAGTGTGGATGATTATATCCTTTCCTATAATGTAATGTTTCCATTGACGACAGGCTTGTACAATTGAATACATGTCCTTCTCATAAGTGGGGTATTTCTAGATAGTATCTAAGAGTGTCTCACTATGGTATGCCACCGGATGACTATGATGAGTGAGAACTATACCTACAGCATAGTTGGATGGATCAATCTCAATATCAAATGGTTGTTACAGATTAGGTAAGGAGAGTACTGGAGTTGAGTACAAGTGATGCTTCAGATCATCAAATGCTCAT
This sequence comes from Picea mariana, assembly GCA_032191745.1. Classification (NCBI taxonomy): domain Eukaryota; kingdom Viridiplantae; phylum Streptophyta; class Pinopsida; order Pinales; family Pinaceae; genus Picea; species Picea mariana. The sequence goes on from JASDQU010686515.1 coordinate 32,514, forward strand.
TGTTGTTCCTTTCCCCACATGAAATGTTCCATTCCACCACCCTTGGTCACTTGGATGAGGGCCCACATAATATGGGAGAATCCCAACATGAACCGTCGGTAGAAGTTGGACAATCCTAGAAAGATTTGAAGCTTGGTTAGTGTGGTCGGGGTGTTGACGGGTGAAATTGACCGTCTTTCAACTGGGAGAGTGGAATCGGTCCGGGGTTGTCTAAATAACCCAAGCTGTTTGGGATGAACCACCATGACGGGTTTAGCGGATCCATTAGCCAATCTAAGTCCTAAGGAAACAAAAGAAAACTACTCTAAATTAACTAATCTAACTAAAACTAATTATTAAAACAAACTAATAAAAACAAAACTAAACTATTAATATATATACAACTTACTATCTAATACTACACAACTATAACTTTATAAAATCAAATGATCGCTTATTAACAGAGTCAATTTAATTACAAATGTACAATGTTTACAGATTACAGATTTGAATGAAAACATGAAAAACTCATTTATAATCTGTCCTAAGACAGCGAGACTATTGTTTTTTGATTTTATAATTTTTTTGAAAGGAAAAATAAAAACTATCTAAACTAAACAACTAAAATACTAACTCTAACTACAAATCTAAACTACACATATATTTAACTAAGCTACTTGAATTATAATACCAAATTAAATATCAAATAAACAACAAACTAACATGAAGTAACGCTTCAAGTTTGCCCTGTGTATGCCATGATTATCTTAGTTGATCGGAGGGAAGAAATCC
>JASDQU010686516.1:20064-30656 GCA_032191745.1 Picea mariana
CCGAACATAAAAAAAAAATCTACAACCAATTGTACCAGCCATGTGTCTCAAATATTATCCCATTCTCTTCAGATCCCAAGCTCTAATACCATGTCAATTTTCACATGCAACTCTATGTGACTAATTTTCAGATCTAAAAATTGCTTCCTAGTGAGCTAACATTAAACCTTAGCTATTATCACTAAACAATTTTACACTGAAAATTATTGACTGAAAATATATGCAACATAAACAAAAATATCATAGATGAATCATCTGACACATGAGACATAAATTTTCTATTCTGTAAATTTGTTAATTTCAGAAATTCTGAGCACAAAACCAACCCTCCCAACCAAAAACATTTAAGCAAAACCTGAGGACAACCTTGTCCTCCAATAACTAGAAAAATCAGAAAACCAAACCTCAACAAATCTCTGGAAATTTCTTATGCCCACAAATCTGCTACATACCACTTGTATGACATGTTGACATCACCTGCACTGTTGCTAAGATCAGTCTGTACAAACCTATATTTTCCCAGAAAAATTTGTATGGATGTATGTGATTGACCTTACTGCAATCTACGTACATACGCGACTATGCCCAATGTAACACACGTTCATACATGAATATGCCCACTGCAACCCGTGTACATGTACAAAAATCTGTATGGGAACTCTCGTATGATTCACACAGTTTCTTCCTTCTGTAGTTGCCTCTCTCCTAGGCCAGATTTGTGAAAGTTATAGAACTTCCTTTGTTGAAATCACCAAGCCTCCTAGCACAAGTGATCACTCACTTATGCTAACTCCATCATGTCTCCACACACACACTACATAATGAAATTCCACAATGACCTCTCTCCTTCATATACAATCCTTAAGGATCATCATAAAAGCCCCTCCACAAGTCAACATAAAATTAGACTTTCTTGTGGGTGTGAAGCCCCAACACAAACCCACAAAACCCATAAAGCCCACCACCAAATGCATGAAGCCCCAACTTCACTACAAAAGTGGTTTTCATCAAACAAAGAGTCCATCATGGTGTCCATGATGATTCCCACATGCCCAACACCTAGGGAATGTGAGAATACCTACCTAAAGCTACAGAAATCAGCATGTGACCACATGAGATACAAGTGTATCTGAATTTATTAGTTGTTTATCCTATTCTCAAAGCAAGCTCATGTATAAATAAGAGTTCCTTCTCCATTCCAAGCAGAGGACTCTTGGAGAATATGCCCAGATTATGATGGAATAGAATAAAGTTCTTGGTATTTATCTTCACATAATTTGTCATTCTTTAGTTCTATTAATAGTATGTCTTGATTTAGTTTAAAATGTTGTAGAGTAGTTTTCTACCTTGTTCTTGGGAGAATTGAGCTCACTCCAAATAGGTCATCATGGTATTTTATTTCATTTTATGCAAGTTTGTTTTTCCTTTTTTATCAAATCTTTCTAACAATAGGAGTAATGATTCATGGAAAGAGAAAGTCTCATCCATACCAAAAGATAACTTGGTGCAAGCAAGGTCTCATGGTGTTGTTCAAGTACATGGTCATTGCTAGAATTGATTAAGCTTTCTTTTGATTGATTAAGTTTGGTGTGTTTCAATTTTTCATTTTATTTCATTCATTGAATTATGTTCTATATACCAAAACAAAGCATTGTTGTAGAGAGGTTCAAATCTTAAGAACTGAACACTTAACTACAACCTAATTTACAACATTTGTGGATATAGTAAGACATAATTTAATGATGGATTTGTATTTTATTCCATTTATTTCCTGCAAGTTGATTCTTAGTTACAAGAGAGAATCCACTCAAATTGTTGCAAGAACACTCTAACTATCAAGAGCGAAAGATTGTAACAATATATAAATTTTCAATTCCTATAGATTTCAATTCAAGTGAACGTTGAACGATGTACTCTTGTAATGCTAGATAGTTAGTTAATTTGCATTTTCTTCTAACTTTACTTTACAATTTGGAGTCTTTCTTATTAGAGTAGAATATGATCATGCACATATAGTGTTTTCATCTCATAATTTTATGTACCCTGGATTGATAATAAAATGTAATAGGAATTAAATCACATAATTTGAATGACACCCCCCACAAAGCAAACATGAGACTCTAAGAGGTTCAAAAGCAGAAAAATACTACTTCTCAAGAGGCACATGCTTTTATTCCCATAGAAAGGTGTGTATGTATGCACTTATATACTCAGTAGTGAGCGTGTATACACTTATGTTCTTTAAATAAAGAGCGTAGATATCCATGGAATCTAATAAAAAATTGAAAGGAACTAGATCAAATGCCTGAAACTGAAGGCTCGGGGTTTGAAATAACAATAACAGAAGCCAAAATAGAAAGAAAGAAAAGAACCAAAGGAAAAATAAAAGGAATATCCTAATCCTTACCCAAAGGATAACTCCCTAGTTGTGTCACCAATTCTATTTTGGGGATAAATCCTCGATGATCTAGGCTAGAAGATCACACAAAGTGTGCACTCCAAGAACCAACTATATCTAATAGAAGCAATTAAGAGAACATAACTAAACAAATACTAATGAGAAGAAATATTACTAACATGGATCCTAATGTTCTAAGGATATCCCTTGTGTGAACCACTACTCTAATATTTCGCTCCAAAGAGTTCTTTCACAACCTACACACAAGGAGAAATAAGGCTGCAAAATAGGAAGTTACAATAACAAAATCTTAACTATACTAACTAGAATCAAACATGTTAGTTTCAAGATAATCAAATGCATAGATAATACAAAAGTAAATAACAAACATAATATTGTGATGGAAAATAGAGTTATCATTATATTAGCAACATGAAATCAAGGAAAGATACAACCTGAAACTGTTGTAGCATTGTCAGGAACCGATATCCGGATTCCTTGACCCAGGTCACTGAAGATGTCTCAGACCTCTTGACTCCTTGCTCCAAACAATTCAAGGAAAGAGAATGAGTGTCTTATTGAATGAGATATATGAGCAAGGTGTTGGAAAGAAAGGTTTCTAGAAATGAAGGGGGGGATATTAAAAACTTGAGGAATGGGCTTGCAGACTCAGTGGGAATTTACTAGCATGATGATGCTTCTATTGATGCTTTTTCTCCTCTACCCAATGAATTGTATTTATACTTCCAAAATTTGTTTGGAGTAGTTGTACATGGGTTATATGAGGTAATGAGCCAAAGAAACTCATGAACTATGCCCAAAAGTTTGCACTTTTATATTTTTTGGTGTTAAATAAGTGCATATGCTAGTTGAGATCAACTTCCCGGGAGCTCAACTTTTTCATACAATATCCATTTGGAGAACATTGTACCTCGTTGGAAATATGTAAGTGAGAAGTACAATTTTTGCCTGGTCTAGAAAGGTCGTGGCCATTGCATGCCCCCAAATGGACAAAAAATATCATTTAAGGCCTCAAAATGGCCCCAGAATTTCATGACTTGAAAAACTATACATAAAAAAAATGCTAATATGGAGAACCGTGTTGAGTCAATGGAAGAGGTGGGTGGCCATCGATATCCACCTGGATCACTTATTGTATAGGTTAATGATGTTGAATTCACTCATCATTATATTTAAATCATAAACCCCAACTTCCTAAGAGGCTATAGATGATTCTTCTTGTTTGTCTTGTGCACAATTTGTATTGCTGGTGTGCACTCAAATTAAATCACCTTTGAACAATAATATTGTAAACAAAATCCCTCCTTATGTGGCCATCCACTTGTCTTTTTACCAAAACATCTTCTTCTTCTTTTTTATGTTTCCTCCCTTATGTTGGCTTGTTGGGTGTAAGCCAAATGAGTGAAGATAAATCAGAAACATGAGGTTATTGAATCTCTACACCACAAGCTCATGTGAAAATGAAATGACAATACCCCTCTATTTAATCTTATATTTGAAATGGATAGCGATATCAACACAAAGATTGTTTTTGTGTCATTTTTTTTTTAGTTTTTCACTGACCTTGTGCTCTCACTACATTGATTGTTACAACATTGAGATAAAACACACATCGTTATGTGTCGTCTCAATGTTTCCATAGTCACTAAGCATTGGTTCACATTGTCATCACATCATGCTATCGTTGTGATGACAATGGTCTATGTTGTTCAATATGATAGCAAAATTAAAGCATCTCCTCCATGCCATGGAAAAATTGTTGTTATTATTATTAATAAAAAAAATTAAATGTTTTATTATTAGTCCAATTATAATAATTTAAAATTATTATTATAATTGTTGATAATTTTAATTTAAAATAATAATTATTATTATAATCACTACTATAGTTACTATAATTACAATTCAGGGTGGTAGGTGTGGAGGGATTCATAATCAAGTTTGAGGGAAAGCGTGAAGTAAAATATGAATTGGGGTTTGGGACTACCATGAACAATAAAGTTGATGCATTAGACCTATACAAAGGCAATTACAAAAGATTCATGTGAAAACAATGGTGGTAGATTCTATAGTCGCTCTAAAGGAAACTATAAACAAATCTATCTCCAAGAGGCCAAACCATTTAATATCTAGCTACTTGGTAGGCAATTCAAGGATGAAATGAATGCTAGTTATGAAGATGAGGAATTTTAATATTACATTGCTTTTCTCACTTGTGGGAATTGTGATTAGGTGCACAATGTTGCAATTTTCTGATAAATGTGGGTTAACAATGAGAGTTAGATGTATTATTTTGTGGCTCTTGGGCTTGGGGATCTTCCTTGTTTTGGTTTTGGATGCTTCAACTACATAAAAAATGGTTAACTACATAAAAGAGGGAATCCTATGGTTCTATGAGTTCGTGTTCTTGTTTCCTTTGGTTTAGCACTATGGAAAATATATTGGGAGATCAAATGGTGCAATTCCATCGCAAAACTAATTGTTTCATCTTTCGTGAGTTAGGAAAGTTCAAAAAATGATTGAAGAAGTGTGCTTCATGTTATAAGAAACATATTTCTTAGGACCACTCAGTGAGTGAAGTATCATTGAAAGGTATTTACAAATACTTATATGACATCAAGTTGTAAATCTTATTTGATACTTCCACCTAGTGATTCATCTTCCCATAAACCTTGCTAGATAAGCTTCCCAGACCAGACCCTTCCATTTGGAAACTTGTGACATCTCTAAGTGATTCATATGATCTCAAAATGGGGAAAATGATGTTTCGTAGGAAAGGTATAGATGTAAGATACAACCTTTAAACTCTAAAATTATATTCTAGTTCCCAATAACAACACTTTCTAAATTATGAACCTTTACCACCAAACTATTACCCTAAAACTAGTTATGATCTTGCAAAAGTTCATTCTCAATAGACAAGGGTCAAAACTAGGCATATGATATACCATTAGAAAGATATTGTGCATCCCTGCATCATCACAATACCCTATTTTATATTTGGGTCTATTTTAGAATAAAATATGATTAATGAATTCATGACTATGAAATTCCCCCCTGTAACCACCCAAACTAGTAGCCTTTGTAGAGGTGCTAATAAGGATAAGCACGATACGAGAAACACACCATTGTGACCTTAGCATAGCTTCCCCTTCACTTTAGGATAGATTCTTGAATCCATAGGGAGTATCCCAATCCATGAAAAATGACACTGTACAATACCTCATGGTAGCTTACGATACAAGTCACTTCAAAACACACTCCTCGATATATGGTTAGATAGACTAGTGCCAATGGAGTAGGCAATTTCCTCGAGAATATTCAACTAAGAAATAGGGAAATGACTACCATAGTATAAATAGGGTTAGGAGATAATTAATTAGGTGTTGAGATATGAAATAAATGTGCTATAGTAGAAATATAAATCAACACAATGAAATCACTCTTAAAGTGGAGGAATAAGCATTTTTTACTGCATAAGAGTGAGATTTAACCACACAAATCAAGGAAAAATGATGTACCTGGATTACCTCTTGATTATATGTTGTAAATTACACTAGATTATTGTTTTCCACAACTTCTAGAATCTGATGTAAGACAATAATACAGAAAATGTAGATTCTAGACAAGGAAAAGTACCCCAAGAGTGCTTCAAAACACTTATAATGAAGATTCCTTGGGAACTTTTTCTAGGGAAAATAATAATCAATGTAAAAATGTCCCAATAATGAACTATTTCAAGTATAGATGTATAATAAACATGTAACTAGCTCAATATTGCATAAGAATGTGGTGAATCCCCATAGGGTTTCACCAAAAATATCCAAAATGTAAAATAATATATGTGAATCACTTAGGAGATAAATTTCATAATTAGAAAGTGTTATATATCCTTTATAAACAATCCAAAAGTGAAAATATAGCTAGTTTAAGGTTAGAATCCACATTTTAGGGTTAAACCCTAGCTTTAGGGTTTGACCAACACCAATTTTCTTTGCTACAATTTAAGTTCCAGAATTGATAAACCTTTTAAATCAGCCACAAAAATGTTTGATAGAAACTTAGAGAATAATAAAAGTAGGGTCGATTTTCCTCCTTAGGGTTAGCGATCAACAATGAAGCATAAACCATAGGATAAAATTTTCTAGAAAATGAGATTTCACCATGAACTTTGTACTAGACAATGAAATAAATATTTTTGTATTTTTATCTTTTATTTTTTTATATTTTTTGTATTTTATATAGCACAAAAAATAATATTTGAATTTTAGGGTTTTTGTGGTTGATCGTTGGGAGTTAAGCTTAGTTTCGTGTCTCCACTTAGGTATCATGGGGTCAAGAAGTATGCCCCTCTAATAATTGGTTATTCAATGTTTGTGGATTAGAGTGGGAGACTAGTGCCTCAAGGCTAATAGACCCTTGTCTAATCAAGATAAACCATGAAAACCAAATCCCTAAAAGAAGGTTTTACTCAAAGGAATAGCCTTCACCAAAAAGATGAACAAAATATTGGAAATAATACTTAAAACCCTTGCCAAGGAGTATAAAAGTAATCAAGACAAAAGATAATCACTTACCAAATAATTTTAAGGAAGATGGAATAGATACAAACCCTAGATGTCCTCCTTCCAAGTAGTTGAGTAACTCTTCAACGGATCGATCTTGCTAGATTTAGTAGAAACTTGTATATTCATAATAGTATTTGAAGTACCAAGAAATAAAGAGCTCCAATAATTAACACCAAAATACCAAGTAAAATATCTTCTATTAATGGCTTGAAATAATCTTCAACATTTCACAACAATTTGGAATGAGAGGATGACATTTTTTTATAGACAAGGCTCACAACTCCTTCTCATTCTTTATTCCCTAATTATGGGTTAAGGAAATAAAATAAAAGTGAATTTTCACCCACATATCTTGGAGACATAAAACAAAAGATGTTTTGCATGCATAAAACTCTCATGAAAGCAGGGACACCATTCTTCTAAGGGGTACGATTTTCCCTTAGGGTGAAATTTTCCATCAAAAAATGATATGAGAGGCCTCAAAACGTGGCAAGGAATGTCTCTTGGCCACTCTAGCTCCAACATCCTCCTCCAAAATATTGAACGTCCTCTCTAAATGTGCATAAAATGCCTCTAAAGGTAGATGACTTATTCCTTTGAGGATAACAAGTCTTCAAAGAGTGCTCAAAAGTTAGCTACATCATCAAAGTGAGTGTCGTGTCATGTCTATAAGTTGCAAAGTCACTTAAGTGACCTCCAAATCATCAAGTTGGTACAAACCAAGCTCTAACATCCTCATGAAATGCCTCAAGTGAGGGTCGGCCCTCTATAGTGAGTAAAAATACCTCCAACAAGTGCTAAAAGAGGGGAGTGATCTAGCATCTACCACATGGCATGTGTAGAGGGTGTCCATGTGGATGTAAATAACCCATCTATGCCTCGAATATTTTGACCAATGTTGATCCAAGTGGATATCGGTGGCCGCCCACCTCTTCCATTAACTCATCATGGCTCTCCATCTTAGGTATTTTTGTTATGAGTTTTGGGTCCTTAAATTTCGGGGTGGTTTTGAGGCCCTAAACGATGTTTTTTGGACATTTAAGGGACTGGCGTTGCCACAACATTCCTAATCCCTGCCAATAATTGAAATTCTCAATCAGATATTTCCAATGAGCTACTAAATGCCCCAAACAGAGATTGTATGTGAAAGTTGTGCCCCCAGAAAGTTGATACATCAACTAACCACCTCGGGGTCCGTAAACCTTTCGGCGCTTTACCTCCTAGGGTCAAGGTTTTGTACCTTTAGGTTTATTGATTTATTTCAAAAAGACCATTCTAATTGTGGCCCATTGTATTATATATTCTACAAATGAGCATAGGTTGCATCTCTTTCTCTTAAGAGATAAGCTACCATCATTCTAGCCAGTTTGTGTTCTACAACATTCTTCTATTTTATTCATTAATAGAAGTTGGGTTTCACTATATTTCTACATTCTCCGCTATAGTTTTTTTGTGTCTCATTTCATTCTTAGTATAATGGAGATCAATTAAGCTACTACCATTGTATCCAGTTTGTGTTCTATAGTATTCTGCTATTTTATTCATTAATAGAAATTGGGTTTCACTGTATTTTTGTGTTCTCTATTATAGTTTTGTTTGTCTCTCATTTCATTCCCAGTATAATCCATATCAATGGTATCAAAGTAGTCAAATCCTTGTTATTTCTCTCTTCATGTCCCTGACGAGGTTAGGGTATAGAGAGTTGGGTCCCAAGCTAGTTTCACTTGGGGACGACCCCTCTCACCAACCCAAGCAACCTTCCATGGTGGAATAAAAGAGAGATGACAGAGCAAGAGATATTTTTTCAAATGCTTCTTGAGGAAGCCCTTGTGCAATAACATAATGAGATGATTGAAATTTTTTCTTATATCCTTCAATGATTTTTGAAAACATTTGATGCACCTTCAACAAACAACCACTTCAGAGGTGCGACACCCTTCAAGGTACAAGTTAACTTTGATATCCCCTTATTTTAAATTTAGATAGATGTGGATGGTTTGGAGAAATGGTTGAATCTATTAGAAGGGTATTAATCTATTAAAAAAAAAAAWTGACATTGAAAAGATCACCTTCCCTCTCCTTAAATCCCTCCCCCATATCAAATATTGGTGGGAATGTTACTGGGAGAGACATAACGAAGACAAATCTATGGAATTCAGGATAAGAATCACATGGGCAGCCCTTTTTTAGGCCTTCAAGAAGGAGTTCTACCCTGTCGAAAAATATGATGACCAATACATGAGATGGACGACTCTTCATCAAGAAATAGACCAAATGGTGTTGGAGTGCACTAGCCTTTTCCATGCCTTGTGCTCAAAGTTGGGTATGAGAGACTCTGAGTGACAGCTGCTTCTAAAATATTGTAGTAGACTACACGGGTACATCCAAATAGAGATGTATTTATTAGAAATATTCTCATTGGGAACCACTTATAGATATGTTTTCAAAATCAAGTAGAAATTTAAGAAGTAGAATAAATGGGAGTTCGGGTTTTCAAATCTGTAACAACAGAAGCATGGAAAAGGTGGCCCTAACTCACAAAACAATGGATAAATCAAGGAAGGCCAACCTCAATATAACTAGTCCAAGTCGTAGAAAAATAGGGGTAATGTTAAGCCCTAAATAGTGGCACATTAGCCCTTAATTGGGGTGTTGATTTTTCTCACTTCTGCAATTTATCCCAATCCCAGTTTCAATCACTCCTTATCACTCCAAATGTTTAATGCCCATTCCCAATATTAATGAAATTTGCAGACATTAATATGCATTAAATATTTAAAATGACATTTGACTGAAACACATGAAATAAATGATCTTTTCAATGGTTGTACTAAAACTCAGAAATTAACCAGCAAGCACACATTTAATGACACAATAATTTTTGGTCAATTGACCCTGGAAAAACCCCAATGTGGGGAAAACCAGTGAGAGAGAGGGAGTTCTTATTTCTTCAATTTCTGGAAATTACATATCAGCAAAAATAAAACCAACATAATTTTACTTATCTCTTCCCTCAATTTCTGTGCTTGAAATTTACTGGAAGAAACCCAACAGCCACCTTGAAATCTGTGCACAGACAGCCGTACTGTACAGACTGTCACAGCATTAAATGCTGTACAATTTTTCTATAAAATCGTGCCCAGAAATTAGTTTCAGCTGTACGACAGCCGTATAACCTGTACGGACCATTAAATGCGCCCTTTTTCTTTGGTTTTCGTGCTGCTGTACGGCCAGAATAGGTACATTAAATGTGTCTGTACCAAATCTGTACAGTACATATTCTCCTTTTTCTGTTGGCTACCTCGAAATTCATGCCCTAGCTTTGCCTTGGAATTCGTGCCACTTCTCTGTTGCTTTCTCTTCTCAGAAAAAATTGGAAACTTTCTCTTTTCTTTCTCTCTCTCAATCTCTCAATCTCTCTTGGAAAGAATGAGCTCTCTTTTGATCTTTTTCCTCCTTTAGAATCCCTAAGTGACTCTTAGGTTTCTTTTTGATTCAAGGGCTCACATTGCCCAAGATCAACGGTTGAAATTAAATGCTCCATTAATATTCACTTTATTTAATTTCACTCACCCAACTTAAATAAACACCCACTTGGTGCATTA
>JASDQU010686517.1:10614-24543 GCA_032191745.1 Picea mariana
GCACTATAATTTAATGCAAAACACATATGACTTCTATCACATTTTCTTTTAAAATTTAAAAATAGTTTTGTCTTACATATCTACTTATATATTTTTATAGTGATTACAACTTTAGATTGTTATATGTGAAGAAAAATTTACTAACATCTCTGTAACAATATAATATAATATATTCTATACATACATACATACATACATACATGATAAGATACGCAAGTGACAAAGTTTGAATGAACTTGAGACTGCTTTGGCAAGAGTATTCCTTACCCAAGAACAACAACTTAACCCTGCTTAACCATATGTTTTGGAAGCCATCGAGCGACCAAGTGTCTTAAGTGTCTAATCTTGTTGGTCCATCGCTTAGTGGGAACAAGGCTTGGGAATAGGGGAGGTCGTGCATCTCAGGGTCATAAGTCTTAGGGTCGGTGAGATTGTCCACTCTTTCGTTGTTATCAAAGTCCAAGCACTAAATCAAAAGAGGCAAGTCGTTTGAGGTAGTGGAATATGCATTAGATACAAACACAATGAAAGAGTGGTTGTTGCAATTGTTTTTTATCTCATCTAGTTTAAGCATATGGTAAGATGCTTTTGGAAAGTGACTTTTTCTATATTAAAAATTATATAAATATTTTTTTCCAATTTTCAAATTAAGAAGTCAAAATATACAAATATTAATAAAAGATAAATATAATTATTATATAAAAAAGAAAATATAGTTATCTTATTTTTGTTATAACAGTTTATGTTTATTAAATAAAGCTTAAGTTTATTAAATAAAATAATAATTAAAAAAAAAAATTAATATAAAATGATATCAACATCAAAATATTTAAATAAACATATATAAACATACTTATAAATCATTTAGCTTAAAACTAAAATATTATATATTTTTATTATTATTATTTCTAAAATATTATATATAACTTCAGCTTAATATAAAATTATACATCTCATTAACATGTAAAACACTCTTTGCTTCCACAAAATTGACCATAATCAATAAAAAAAATTTAATACACAATAAATTTCTATGGCGTTAAAATATTCCTTCTCTTTGATTTTGAACTCCGATTCGTTGTAACATATCTTATCTTTTATCTTAACAAAGACAACTGCTCTCCGTACATAGTACGATAATGGCAATTATAAAAAGAGATAAAATATAGAATATATCAAAAGAAAAAAATAATATATAAATTTTTAATTTTAAAAAACTAAATATTATTAAAAATATATAATTTCATTGGATGTAATTTTAAATGCATTTAATGATACAATAATGTTTTTTTAAAATAAATACTCACATAGCTTTTAAATATTTTAATATTGATTTTATCATGTATATTAATAATAATAGTTTTTTGGCAAATGCTTTTTTTTTAATTGTATATATAATTATAGTTTTTTGGCAAATGTTTTTTTTTAATTGTATATATAATTATTTTTGTGGTGCTGTAGGTGTTGAAATGTGTAAGTTGTATAAGAATAGTGGAGTACTTTATATTTCAGTTTGGGAGAAATGTTGTCACTTAACATTAGGTTAAATTAAGTGATAACAAAATAAATAAATAATCAACATTTAAAAAATTAAATTATTTTAAATTTATGTTAAAGGTGTATTTATCTTTTTTGTTTCACTTGCAATTACACCAATTCTTAATATGGCTCTCCTCTCTCCTCTAGACTACCACTAATTTGAGACCATAACCACAAACCCTCTAAATCCAATTGAACTAACAAGATTTAACATTAAACCCACATATATAAAACATAAAAAACAATCAAATTTCTCGAAATATAATATATATTATTTAATATAAAAAAATTAATACATCACATAAAATTAAAAAATTAAAAAATTTACAAAATTTGATTTTTATAATAATTCATCAAGAAATTTATAAATACAAATCCATAATCCCTACATTAAAAATAGTATATAATCATGTTAATATGCTTCAATTTTGTTTTAATATTTAACAATATACAAGAAGATAAACCTTACATTTAAAACTCTATACTACGTTGTCAACGATAATAATATATAATTTTATAAAAAGTAATATAACATTCCTCCATCTTATCTCTCACTTGAACCTTTTCAATTATTATTATTATTTAAAGTTATGACAGTCTCTTATGATTAAATTGGATACGTGTACCTTAATATATTTTATATATCTTTTTTCTTCAAAAGATTTGAATAAGGGAGTTGGATACGTGTTATCGGAACATATATTTTAATATCCCAAACAAGTTTGGTACATAATAGAGATTGAGAAGATTTGATTTATTTATTAAAAATAAAAAATTCTTCTTTATATCATTTTAGAGGTTGATTTTTTTTTATTGTTCTAATAATATATAATATGTAATGTATTCTCAAGGTCTATGTGATTTATTTTTCACTAATTGTCAAAATGAATAAATAATTTTAAAAATAGATTTCTCACTCTCTGACATTGTTATAGTCAAGGGTGTTTGTCTTTCAAACTTGGTTAAGCTACCACCATGTTCCACTAACAACACTTGCCTCACTTGTTTAAGCAAGAATGTCATGATGTTAGCATGCAGAGCTAGAGGCCTTTTTGTCTGTAATTGCTACGAATTTAGTGATGACTTGATGCATTTTAATGCAGGGAAAGTGTATGCAAGAGACAAACATGCCATGAGATTGGAACAAAGTGTGTACTTCTCTTCTTATCTGAGAATATGTCTTATGTACATCATCCTGCTAGTGTGTTGGATCCATAGCAATTGGGTTGGCTCGTCTTCCATGAAAAAACAAGTTTAAGGGCGATGTGGCTCCTCCTCCTTTAGTGATGCCCTTGGTGTCTAAGCTATCCTCCTCCTTAAGGACATGCTCATCCTTCAAGCACTACACGGTGATCACATATGCTCTATTGAATGAATGAAAAGGTTGCTCTATGGTTGAACTTGGAAGCTTTCTCACTCATCAAAATCAAAGTTGTGGTTTAAGAGTAAGCATTTGTTTAGTAACATGTTGAAGGAACACTAGGTGATTAATTTAGCAACCATGTTGTTGGGATTAAGTGAGCTTCTAATCCATTTCGTAGAAACAAGACTTACATCCACACTCACACCATTTATATAGATGCAAAATCTCATGTTTTATTCATTGATACTCTTGTTTTTAGGAACATAATAGCATACACAATAGAATTGGTTATTGTGCAAGAAGCCCAAAAAAGTTACTCATCAAAATCAAGATTCAAGAGCACAATAACATACATAATAGCATTTGAATTTTTTGCAAAGAAAAAAAAATAAAGTTTGTCGCTGGACCACCTGATGCAATGCACTAAATTGAATGCCCTTGCATATGATGGAGTTGGATTTGAGGTGATCTTAAGGAAGCAACTCCTTGTGTTGTTAGAGGATATTCTTATGTTAGAGCAATTGGAAGTTGGTCCAGTTTTCATTCAAAGATGCTATGATCAAGTGTTGTTTTCAGACTAATTTTTAATGCAAGAATTGGTGGTATCATCATGACAAGGCCCAACCTGAACAAATATTCAATGATAGAAACTACTTGTGTAATAGATGTTGGATGTGTTGCACTTGTCAATGCAATTTTAGAGCGAGGAGGAACAATTAGAGGAGACAAAGAATGAGTGACAAAGGAAATATGATTTCCATTGTAGTTAGGGGCATTATATGATAAAAACTCATTTGTGCCATGACCCCAACTTTGTCCTTTATTGATGCGCATAGTAACAGATCATTGTTAGTAGATCTTGTTGTGATAGTTGAAGTTCCCATATCTTCTGAAAGTTAAAATGTTTCTCAGTGTTCCTTATCAATAAACATACATGGAAGCTTATGATAAAGAATATAAACATTGTTGAATACATCAAATATATGGTCCTTGACTTCATTGCTCTTAGTATAAATAAATACAAAAGCTGCTTGTTTAGGTGAATTAATTAGACACTCTACTATGCTCACATCATGTTGCAAAATTTTTTAGTAAAATAATTTTTTTATTGTGCACATATTGATGTGCTTTAATCAACCCAACTGCTAGGGTAGTTGATGAAGGAGGAAAATTGGGGTCTCGAATATCCATGAACTCGACAGGTTCGATCCTCGGACATGTGGGTTATCTGGCCCACAACAGGACTAAACATTCATCCATGGCAGCAACTAAACTTCCATCTCCACCAATACACCCTGAATAAAATGGAGTCCCTTATTCATCCTCCACAGTATTCTTGTATCACTGTATTTCCTAAAGTTGTTGATCCCTCATGTCTGTGTGGAACCACCACTGCACATAATCCTCTTCCATATGACCACGAGCTACCATGTTTGGAGTATTCTTTGCTTATTCTATGTTTGGAGTATTCTCAGTGTTCCTTATCAATAAACGTACATGGAAGCTCATGATAAATAATATAAACATTGTTGAATGCATCAAATATATGGTCCTTGACTTCATTTCTCTTAGAATCAACAAATACAAAAACTGTTTGTTTAGGTGAATTAATTACACAATCTACTATGCTCACATCATGTTGCAAAAGTTTTTAGTAAAATAATTGCTTTATTGTGCACATATTGATGTGCATTAACCAACCCAAATTCTAGGGTAGTTGATAAAGGAAGAAAATTGGGGTCTCAAAGATCCATGAACTTGACATGTTTGATCCTCGGACCTGTGGGTTATCTGGCCCACAACTGGACTGAACATTCATCCATGGCAGCAACTAAACTTCCATCTCCACCAATAAACCCTCAATAAAATGGAGTCCCTTATTCATCCTCCATAGTATTCGTGTATCACCGAATTGCCTGAAGTCGTCGATCCCTCATGTTTGTGCAGAACCACCACTGCGTGGAATCCTCTTCCATATGACCATGAGATACCATTTTCATGTTATTCTCTGCCTAAAAGACAACTATTGAAATTACGTATCGGACCGAGGAACGCCAATGGGTCGAAGTCAAATAATTGAATGCTCATAGTATCGGTCTGACCTGTGATCAATCTGGACCATTGAACCTCCTCTTTGATGGAAAGTTATGATCATCGTTAGAACAAGGGTCCAAACTGAGCTACTCTGAATCCTTTCCATGTGTCTGCTTCCAGACCATTGATTTCAAGACTCCACACTAAATCTCAATCGTTGATCGGTCTCTTCTATGTTCCATAAATCTGATGGAACTGTGCCATGTGTCTGCTTCAAAACCATTGATCTTGTGACTCTGAATAGATCCTGGACATCGGTCGAGGTTCTCCTCTATTGTGCCTTCTGACGGTCTCCAACACTGATGGATGGTCCGATCATCTTTATGACTTCTTCCGATGATCGTTTTCATGATGATGAATTTTAGGCCATTGATCTTCCCACTCAATGGATGGCTAGATCGTGACTTCCCACGATATCAATTTAAAATTTGTATCATCATCGATCCTTTCAGTGATCGACGGTCGATCTTCCTCCTTCGACAGAATACGGGTCTTCTAATTTCATTGTGCATTAGACTTGCAATTCAAATTAATTACTCCTACACATTCCATAAATGCAACACATAATATTAACCACAAAAGGACACAAGATACATAAAATACACGACTTTATTTAGGATCAAGCTCGATTACAATACTATGGCTGCTATGGGCTAGGCCACTCTCCTCGACCTGATTCTACATTTTGTCTGGCCTCCTCCCAGATGCCTGAAGGATTAAAATTTATAATAATAAACATAATAAGGATCAGATCACTGAAAGGATCTGATTTGATCTCTAATATTGCTCACAATCCTTGAAAACTAGGACATCACAACAAATACAAAATAATTCTATCTTTTTACATAAATTTCGAGGAAATCAAGTTCTCTCATCCATGTTTTCCTTCTAGAATCTTCACAAATTTCCATTTTTACTTGGGGTGGTTTTCGCTCCTGCATCAGACTCCCAGGGTTATAACTTTCATGATCTCCTAATCATGTGATCTTCATTATTGTGTCATCTTCACTCTTTGGTCTTCCTTTTACCTCATGCATTATACATTGAGCTTCTCCATACTCAACAATGAGATGAAACTAAGCCTTTGTAGCAAGCCTTCTTGTAACATCCCCATTATAATCCCTGATTTAATTAATGCTTATGTAGATATTATATGTGGCTATGGCCAATCGATGTAATATGTGAATTGTATTTCAATGTTTTAATAATAAAATGTGATGCCAACTGCTAAGGGGACATGGACAAGAGATGGGGGATGAATTAATCCACAAGAGGGAGGAGTGTCTAGGATAATGGCCAAGAGGGTTCCTAGGGGGAAATTACCCATGTTTATGGATTTAACCCATTTTCCTAAATCTTCTATTGTATATGAACCTTCTCATTTTTGATTGAGTGTTTCCAAAGCCAATCATTGAATACATGTAAGAGGGTGGGTGTGAGTGGTCATGTCCCGAAGTTATTGGGCACATGGGGGTTCAGTACAATCAACTTGGGGAAGAGTGTGAGTCAAGAAAGGCAAGCAAAAGAGAGGAAAATTCATATGGGTTGGGACAACAATTTGGTATTTTTTTCAGTTAGTCAAGTTTGTGCATGGAAAGGGGACGGAGAGAAAGAAAATAGAGCTAGAATTCGACACAACTGTGAAAGGAGAATTCTAGAGAAAGATGGAGTGCAATTGGAGTGAATTGGAGCTGGAAAACTGAAGAGCCGGGTTGTTAGGCCTGAAGAGTGAAATCCTAGGTGAGTTTCACTGAAACAATAAGTGGTTGTTGTTGGTTTTCTAATAGTTTTCCTAGCATCCATTTCCCTTGAATTCCTAGATGAGAGATTCCTAGCTACCAGTGTGAGAGAGACCCTCATAAACGAATGGCACATTCCTTGGGTTATCCCTAATAAACAGATGGTACATCCCTTGTGTTATCCCTGATATACATATGGTACATCCCTTGGGTTATCCCTGATAAACTAATGGTGCATTCCTTGGGTTGGGAAGGTCAAGAGGAAGAGAGTTGGTGGAAAAGTTGAGATAGTTGTAGGAGAATATTAGATGGGTTGAGAGATTTATGAGATGTAAGTGGACTGTGAGAGACCACCCTCTTTTGTGGATTGCTAGCCTCAGCTCGGGGGTGACTGGATCTTGATATTTGGAATAGTGAGTCTACGGTTGGGTGGAACGTCTGTCCCAAGCAGTTGGTTGCATGATTCATGTTTAAATATAAGTTTTTATCCTGTACTAAGTTAATTACATGTGTTATTGTTGTGCATGAACTCTGCGTGAATGAGAATGACTTATATGTTGTTGTAATGAAAAAATTAGTCGTATCTCATGTTGATTATTATCATACTTCGGATGCATATGTTTTATGGTTATAGTCATAGCTAAACCTGTTATAAATTATAGTTGTAGGCTACGGGAAAATGGATAACATCAAAAGAATTGCTTTAATTAGCAGAAGTTTCGTGTTATGTGTATTCCACACGTATTTTTTCCTAGAGGGAGGCTAGGTACATTACAGAGTGGTATCAGAGCTGATAAATATATTTTTTTCACGTGACGTGGCTAGCTTGGGTGGCTGGGTACATTACAGAGTGGTATCATAGCCTAGTTTTCAACACTGAGCCTGCATGGGTCATTTAAAAGAGCACAGAAGTGAAATTACAGAGTTGGCAAGTGAACTGTCTAACAGAATGTCAGGAATAGTTCATTTGCAAGTTGTTTGAATTTTTTTTTATAGTTTTTCTGTGGTAAAATCAGGAGCGACCGTGGTGAAATTGGATGAAATTGGGCAAAAGCCCCAATTTCCTATAGCTAAATAATGGCAAATTCGAAGTGAAAGAGTCAAATTTGAAAAGAAGCAAACAAATGTTTATGTACATGGCTTGATTTGGTTGTATTGAGCTTAGTCACAAATATCTATTGGCGACCCAAGAAGCAATTTCATTTTTGAGCGAATTTGAGCATTTTTGAAATTTTGGAAAATAGGCGAAATTGGAAAAAAATTAGTATTTTTTCGTACGTTGATGTCAACATGACATGGGGGGGGGGATGTGTCAGCTGATGTGGCAGTAGGTGATGTGTAATACTATGGTGGAAGGTACACAGAGGAAGAGAGGTAAAAAAGACTAAGTGTTGGGACTTCTCAGACGGACTTATGAAAAGAAGGATTATGAGTCCCTGAGTTTGAGAGTCTGCGAGTCCGCAAAGACAGAAAACTGGCTAAGTGTTGGGAATTATTATGAGTCTGTGAGCTTGCGAGTCCACGAGTCTGCAAAGATAGAAAAATGGCTAAGTGTTGGGACTTATTATGATTCGGTGACTCTGGGATCCTGCAAAGATAAAAAAATGGCTAAGTGTTGGGAATTATTATGAGTCAGTGAGTCCGTGAATCTGCGAGTCCACGAGTCCGCAAAGATAGAAAATAGCTAATTGTTGGGACTTATTATGAGTATGTGATTCCACAAAGATAAAAAAATGGCTAAGTGTTGAGACTTGTTATGAGTTTTTGAATCCGTGAGTCCGCGAAGAAGTGGAAAAATGGTTAAGTGTTGAGACTTTTTGGATGGACTTATGAAAGGGAGAATTATTCTTTTGTGAGTCCGCAAGTCCGTGAGTTTGTGAGTCCACGTAGATGGAAGAATAATATAATTGTTGAGACTTTTAGGACAGACTCATGAAAGAAATAATTATGATACATTATCGGAACACAATTGTATATAATTTCATGGATCTTGCTAATTATTTTAGCCTAACAATTTTTGTTGGCTGCAAATTTTGTAGAATTAGAGGTACATAAAGAAACTTTAGTTTTTATATGAGGACTAGAGTCATGGAATATTCTCAAGGATTTTACAACCATGAGGAAGAGTTCAAAGGTTTGCATATCAACATGGGGAATTATGAGACCGCGTCCAATGGAAGAAGAGATAGGAAAGAACCTATCACTATGAGAAGTCTGCATAGGGAAGTGCAAAGCTACAATGCTGATAATGAAAGGATTATGAAGGCTCAAGAAGAGATACTTCAGAGCTTGAACATGTTTCATAAGCAAGTTAACAAATATTCTGGCACCAAGCAAGAAGCTAGTGCTAGACAAGTATCAACATCTATATCCCATAGAAAAAGGGATGATCATGGAAATGATAGGAAGTCAAGAATCATGTGCAAGATCCATCATTCTATAAGGAAGTCCACTAGAATAAGTCATGCAAGATCAGGACTAGGAAGCAACCCAAGTGTGTCTCATGTTCCGAGAAGAAGGCTTGAGGCAGACATTTTTCAAGGTGAACTCAAGAAAATAAAGCCACGTACTTTCAATGACGAGCACAAGAAAGGAGAAGAGGCAAAGGCCTGGCTGATGGAAGTGAAGAAATATTTCCAATTGCATGACTACCCATCCTGGGTAGAATCTAGGATTGCCACCTACCACTTGCAAGGAAAGGCAGCCATGTGGTGGGATCAACTTAAGCAAGCCAAAAACCTTGATGATCCGGATTTATTTTAAGAACAAAATGAAAGCATCCTAGCTCTTGGAAATGAATAAATATTTCCAGTTGCATGACTACCCATCCTGGGTAGAAGCTAGGATTGTCACCTGCCACTTGAAAGGAAAGGAAACCATGTGGTGGGATCAACTTAAGCAAGCCAAAAACCTCGATGATCCATATTTATTTTCAAAACGAAATGAAAGCAGAGATATTACAATGAAACACTCATGAAAATTGCCAGAGATAGAGAAATACAACAATAATTTATTTCTATTAATGAAAGAATTGTAAAGAGACTGTAAAAATACAGAGTGAAAGACTCACTAGAATGGTGGCAACTTTATCTCTAAGAAGAGATGTGATGGCTACGCTCATTCACTAGAAGATGATTACAATGAGGCTTTGAAGGCCTTTTTATGTTAAACAATAATTCCAAAACCCTAGACATCCAAAAATCTAACCCTAGGAGATGAAACACGAAAAGTCATGTGCATGGATGATTTTAGGGGCTAAATTTCGCTCATGGGCTAATTTTCTACGGCTTTTCCAAAAACGAGATTCGCTATTTTAAAAATGATTTGCTCAAATTCTATAGGATAAAATTATTTTATCGTAAAAATCGCCAAAATTTTATAAAAACTATATAAAATCCTTAGAAATTTGAATATTTTTACAAAAATATCGCCAAACATTTATAGTTGGCATATGAAGGATTAGTAATATTTTCCAAGGTTTCTACATTTTAAAATAAATTTCCATCCTTAAAATCATCCTTGGTCATGTGGGCCCTGTTTGGGTAAGTTAGTACATTAACTTCTTGGGGTCGTAACTTTTGCATACGATCTCCGTTTTAGGCGTGTGATAGCCCATTGGAAAGGTCGTTTAGAGAGATACACATTATGCTGTCAAAAATTGACTTTGTCTATAGTTTGATTGTGGCAAGACAAAATAACATTGTTTATGGCCCCAAAATGACCCTGGAAGTACAACAAGATGTGTTGACATGAATACATGAAAAATAAGTCAGTTGGATTAAGTGGGAGGCCACCAATATCCACTTGAAATATGTGTAAGGATTCAGACAACCCCAGAAGGGTAGAACCCATAATTACAAAGAAGTATAGAAGAACATGTTGAACTAAAAACTGACAAAAGGAGCCAGTTGGAACAGGTGGGTGACCATCGATATCCACCTGGATCACTCGATGAGAAAATAATCTCATGGAGGCAGTTCAAAGGATATTTCCAAGAGAAATATTTGTTCAAACATTACTATAAGAGAAATATGAAAGAGTTCTTTGAACTCAAGTTGGGAACCATGACAATGGAGGAATATGGGAAGTGATTCTTTGAATTGTTGAAGTTTGTTGACTTCATCAAGGATGAGAAGGTTAAAATACAAAGGTTTATATGTGGGTTACCTTCCTTCTATAGTGACAATATTAAATATGAAAACCCCAAGACCTTGGAAGAAACCATAAGGAGAGAAAGGCACCTTTATGAGAAAAACAAAGGAAGGCTAGTGTTCCAAAAGGCTTGGAATGACAAGATGAAAAGGGAAAAAGGATCAAAGGCAGGAAGGTTTTAAGCCACCCTTTCTTAGAAATAAATCCCAAGTAAGTCAGCAAGGCTAAGCAGTCCAAAATGATCAAAAGAAAGCATATTCATTTGGAAAAAGGCTAAGGCAATAGCTTGTTCAATGTTGGGGATGTGAGGGGAATCACTTATATAAGGACTGCCCTCATAAAGGAGAAAGAATGAGGACTGCCCACAACATTCAGGAGGATGAAATAGTGGAAGACATGGGAGGAAGTATGCCAATGATTTATGTATCCTTGTACAACAAGCAGGCAGAATATCAATCCCCCATGATCGATGTGGAAGGTAAGATTGATAACCATCCCATAGCAATTTTAATTGATTTCGGAGCTAGCCATAGTTACATAAATGCTAACATTGTTGAAAGATTTCACTTGCAAAGAAGTAAGCATAAGAAATCTTGGCTAGTTCAGTTAGGCAAGGGAGATAAGAGAAATATCAATGAGTTGGTTAAATATTGTCAAATAGACATGAATGGACTCAACGCAAAGGTAGATGTAAACATCATACCATTGGGTTCATATGACTATCTAATTGGCATGGATTGGTTGGAAAAGCATCATGTTGTCCTAGACTGTTACAACAAGACAATCACATGTATCGATGAGGAATGGAAGCAAGGTAAGATTCAAGGCATTCCAAGAGTTATAGTTGTTAGAGAGATTTCAACTATGCAATTGAAGAAGAGCTTCAGGAAGGGATGTCAAATGTTTGCATCCCATATGGAGGAGGTTGCTAAGTTTTATTGTTGTTATTAGGTTATTTCCAAATTTCATGAGCATTTAATGCATTTCCAAAACAACGGTATAAAGAGGATCACTAAAATAAACACAATCACAAGGTATGCAACATTTTATCTTGGGAAACCCTCATGGGGGAGAAAACCTAGCAAAAGATTCCTCAATAATAGATTGCCAATACAATGCTGGGACTAAAACCAAAACACCAAAGAAATACCAAGATTGAGCATGCGCCTCTCTTCTCCTTCCTCCTGCAACTGCAACTGCTTTCAAGATATGCGCACTAGATGAGTGAGCGAGTGTGTGTAAATGAGACACCATCCTCACATATAAATATAAGTGTGATATGGTGCTAGGGTTGTGTCTCTTCACTTGGTTGAGCTGACTTCTCCTAGAAGTGGCTAAAACCACTTTATAATTACTAGGGTCTAACTTTAGAAATACCACCATACAAATACAGTTTGACCAATCCACAAAATGGGATTTGAACTTATACAAGGCCTGACTTGATCAATACACAAAATGGGATTTGATCTATAAAACAATAACTCAAATATAATTAGAATATTCTTTGAAGTTAAAATATTTCAACACTCCCCCTTAACGAGAAGAGTATTATACTGACATGACTCAATACAACATCATCAAGAGAAGGAGAGGGAAACATCATCATCAACATCTGGAACAATGACTGACACATCTATAAATCATCAGAATTTTTTTATCATCATCAATATCATCATCGTTTACAAGATGGAGCTGGAGTAACATCATCATGATCATTATCATGAAGCTAAAACATCAATATCAATAGCACAAAGCTGGAACAAAAAAATCATCAACAAAATGAGGCTGGAACATCATCAAGAACAATAACATGAGGCTGGAACATCATCATAATCATGTGGCAATGGAATGAGGCTGGTACATTAACAAAAACATTTTGTGGTACTTTGACAGACCATCCTTACCAGACCTTCAGGATCTACCCAGGAATCATAAGATTCCCTAGGATATAAAATCCTAACAATATACCACATGGTACTCTGACAGACCGTCCTTAACGGATGCCCAGGAATAATAATATTCCCTAAGATATAAAATCCTAATTGAGCTACCATTATTGACCACAACTGGCATATACATGCACAGGTACTCTAACAGACCATCCATACTAGACCTTCGGGATCTACCTAGGGATGATCAATCCCCTAGGATATCAAATCCTAATGGAGCTACCTGTTGTTGGTTAGGATACCATAGTATCATCAACATCACTCCCCCTTTCGAGGGAGGTCCTTTCTGACTACACCAAGATTGTCTCGGAAGTACTCAAACTTCACATGAGACAGAGGCTTGGTCAAAACATCTACAACCTGCTCATTTGTGCCAACATATTAGAATCTTTACAGATCCCCTCTGTAGCATATCACAAATATAGTGGTACCAGATATCCATGTGCTTCAACTTATCATGAAACATTGGGTTCTCCGTCATATTTATACAACTCTAGTTATCACATAGAATTATGGTAGATTCCATATCCAAATCGAACAAACCTGTCAACAAATTCCAAAACCATATGGCTTCACAACTGGCAGAATATGCTGCAATGTACTCTGCTTCTGCCGTGTTGAGAGAAATATTGGATTGCTTCCTTCTTTTCCATGAAGTCATGACTGACCCCAAACTGAAACAACATCTCAAAGTGCTCTTTATCTCTGAAGTACTTCCAGTCCAATCTAAATCAATATAACCATACAGTCTAAAGTCATGATCTCCAATATAAAAGAGACCATAATCCAATGTACCCTTAAGGTATCTCATCACATGATTTGCAGCTACAAGGTGAACAGGTCTGGGCTCCACCAGATACTGACTCAAGGTGTTCACAACAAACTATGTATCTCGCGTGGTATTCATCAGATATACCAATGATCCAATAATCTGTCTATATAGAGTAGCATCAACCAACTCTGATGAAGTATCAATGAGGAGCTTCAAATTCGTTTCCATGGGTGTGTTCATGGATTTACATTCCAACATGTCAAATCTCTTCAGTATTTCAATTGCATCCTTCCCTTGGTTAAGGAATATCTTATCTGGGCT
>JASDQU010686517.1:33594-49888 GCA_032191745.1 Picea mariana
ATAATAACTCAAATATAATTAGAATATTCTTCTAAGTTACAATATTTCAATAGAGGCATCCAAAGATAAAGTGGCAAGCATTGAAGACCATTTGGTCTTGAGGGATTTTGAAGATGTTTTTAGAGAAATCCCAGGATTGCCACCAAAGACATTGATTTCTCTATCGATTTGGTGCCAAGAGCTTCCCCAATGCCTAAGACATCATACATAATGGGTACACCAGAATTGAAGGAGTTACTAATGTAGCTTGAAGAGTTGTTAAAAAAAGGGGTATATACTCCCAAGTGTGTCACCTTGGGGAGCCTCGGTTCTTTTTGTGAAGAAGAAGGATGGAACCTTAAGGTTGTGTATTGTTTCATGAAACTTAATAAGTTTACCATAAAGAATAATTATATATTTCGCATAATTGATGATTTGTTTGATCAGTTCAAGGGTGCAAGAATCTTTTCAAAGATTGACTTGAGATCAGGCTATCATCAAGTAAGGATAAAGGAAGAATACATCATCAAGACAACATTCAGAACAAGATATGGGCATTATGAATTCACGATAGTGCCATTTGGACTATCAAGTGCCCCAACAATTTTTATGTGTTTGATGAATGGGGTGTTCAGGGAGTAACTGGACAAGTTTGTGATTGTTTTTTTATATTATATACTCGTCTATTCCAAATTAGAAGAGGAACATGAGCAACATTTAATAATGGTGTTACAAGTTTTGAGAGGGCACATATTATATGCTAAGCTAAGTAAGTGCATTTTTTATCAAAATAAGATTCACTACTTGGGGCATATAATATCAGAAGCAGGGATAGAAGTGGATCCTTAGAAGATAGAGGTCATTAGAGGATGGCCAATGCCAAAGAATGTGATAGAGGTCATATCATTCATGGGTCTTTCCAGTTATTACTGAAGATTCATAACAGGTTTTTCAAAGATTGCAAGTCCAATCACTTCTTTAAAAAAGAAGGGCGTGAAGTTCGAATGGACTTCCAAGTGTGAAGAGAGTTTTCAATAGTTGAAAGGAATATTGACAAGTGAACCAATATTGAATATTAAATATCCAAACAAATAATTCGTTGTGTGCATTGATGCATGCAAGGAAGGGCTTGGTGGAGTCCTTAGTCAAAAGGATTATTTGGTATGTTATGAGTCCAGAAAATTAAAAGAGCATGAGAGGAATTATGCTACACATGACTTGGAGTTAGCAACAGTTGTACATGCATTGAAAATGTGGAGGCATTATTGCTATAGTGGGAAAACCCCCTACGGACTACACCAGGGTTCTAAAGTGAAGGCAGAGCTAACTATCTAAAGTCTCCTACTTTTAAAAACTATCCCGACATTACCCCAAAATCATACATAAAAGACAAAGTATAGGGATCTGGTAAGCTTACCTTAAACTCCACATCCAGTGTCGATCCCTTTGCGCTCAGTTGTTTCTCGACTGCAGATCTCCTCCCAAGTCCAACCTATATTCACCAAAAGACAAACAAGAAATTACAAGCATGCATTCTATATATGGATTAGTGGGTTAGATATCATAACAAAAATACAAATAAATCATGAAGATTGAAGACATCATTTGGTGGGACGGAAAAAATATTTCTTTACATTAATCTCACAAAGTCGCTTACAATATGAGACCGACAACTGCTCCTTGATCTCAGTCCTAGGCTCCTCTTCATCGTGCACCAACTTCTTCCACGTATTATTCTCCTCTTCAGTTCTCTCTAGGGAGATGGCAAGGGTTTGCAATGAAGGAAAAAAAGAATTCTGGCTCAAACTCACAATGTGGTTGAAAAATATTGGGGCAAAGGGGGAATATGAAATGGGCAGAGTTTCTTTGCTCTCGTGCTTCTTCTTTGAATGGGACCCCAACACCTTATTTTATAGGCCAAAAAATATAGTTATTCAGTTGGGTGACCGACTATGGGCGGTCAAAAGGTTAGGTAACAACCCAAAAACCTATATCCCTTTGCAATTTTTATTTTTTACGCTTTTTGTGAGTATATGTGGGCTGTAATGGTGCAACAAGCATATGTACGTGGGCAGTAGTGGTGCAGGGCACGTACATCTTCAAAAAAATGGGTTTTAGAAGAGTTTTTCAATGATGGCTTGAAAAAAATAGCAAGTAAGATGGCTTGATTCCAGGTATGCATGTCTGGTGCAATTTAGGGTTATAACAGATGCCCCCTAATCTGTGAGGTTAGAAGATCATATGATGGCTGAAATACATTACAAATCTTCACCAACGTATGAAGCGAGTGAGCCCAAAGACCAGAGTTCAGGAGGTGCCATATGCAAAATGATAATTTGTCTCACCGAGACAGGCATACCCATGCTCGGGATGAAATAAAATCATGGCTGCCAATCAAATACACTGCAGATCCATGTCATATAACTATATAAAGTGTAGCTGCGAGTGTTGGCCCTTGACCAAGTTTTGAGGAACACTTGGTCATATTTGATCGTTTTTGGGATTTTGACAGCTTGTCAAAGATGGAGCGCAACGCGAAGCAGAAATCGTGGAAGCTAGACCCCTTATTTGGGTCCTTTTTTGGGTTTTTGGGGATAATCTAATGGGAAAGGGATGTCAGCCCATGGGTTTACCCACGCTTAGGCCCACTTTTGTATGTATAAATAGATATGAAGTAGATGTGAAGTAGGTGTGATTGCTTAGTGCAATTGGTAGTGCATCTATGTGATGTTGAATAAGTGCTCCGTGTGAACTGTGTAAGGCTTGCAAGGTTAAGTGCAAGTTACTTTGAGGATGCTATAGGAAGCTAAGTGTTGTAACGCAAGGTAGAAGGATCTAGCGAGCTGCGTAGATCTTCTATCCTATGCGAAGAGGGATTTGGATGGCTCTGTGCTGTAACCTGATTAACTGTAGCTAATACATAAGAAGGCTTTGTGGACGTAGCCCCAGGGTGGGGGTGAACCATGGTAAACCTGTGTGTTGTGCTTTGTGCCTCGACCTGATGTGTTTGTCTCTTCCTTTGCTAAGTGCTTTGATGTGTTTAGATAGATCTATTTATGCTTTGTGCTTATGGGATATGAATGAATGTTAGATCTGGTATGTAATATGCTTAGTGCTTGATCTACTAAATCTAATCTATCTTGTTGTGGCTAAGTGATGAATTATCTTAGATCTAAGTACATACTGCGATGCTTTGTGTTGTCTGCAAAGTATCATAAGGGTTGAATATTGATGAATAATCTATGCTAGGTGATTGCTAAGTGTTATAATCACAGATCTGTGTCCCAGCTAAGGTTATATACACCTGAGTCTTGCAACCACCCCTGCCTCTACCTCGGGTGAGACTTCATCTTCTTCGCAAGTGTTTCCGAAAGGGCCGGTAGTTAGGGTTTTGTTGGTGCGTTGTTGTAGTGTTGAACCCTGGGTCTGCCCCTGTGCCAACAAATGGTTCCGTTTCCGAGACCTGAAACTGTGATTGCTGGGAACTGAGTAGAAGAATATTTGTGCAAATATTCACCCTTAAATTGTGAAAGCTCTATGCGTGGATCTATGCCCTAGTGCACAGTGATCCACTTGATCTAAAAAGATCTGTGCTGAAGAAGGAAGGATAGATCTGAAGGAAAGAAGTCAGATATACAAGAAAAGAGGTTGATACTGAAGAAAAGAAGTAAGATCTGTAAGCTCTGTGCTCTGATAAAGGTAAGAATAGTTAAAAGTTCTTAGATATGGAAGCTTTGTGCCTTGTAGAAGTAAAAGAAGTGAAAATTTTTGTTTTTAAAGTATGGATTTAGGTATGCTTGATGGATTTTGTCCTAGCTTGAAAACTGGGGCATTGTTAGATGAAAAAAAGTTTGATATGAATAGATCTAATAAGTATAGTGATAGATATGTTATACCTATGCATAGAAAGAATTTTTGGACTAACCAATGGATGCAAGACCCTAGAAAGAAATTTTTGCAGGCTAGCCATTATGATCCTAGCGCGCAGTATAAGAAGAGTTGTGGATAATTGAAGAGAAAGAGAGGATTAACTCTTTGTTACAGTTGCAGAAGACCAGGACATCTTGCTAAGGAATGCCCTAGGAGAAACCCTAGTTGTCTTTGTTGTAAGGCTATGGACCATGAAGTACTAGATTACCCTAGAATGATTGCCAGACTTGAAAAGATGAATATGGAGCAAGCAAACTCTGAAGGATATCAAGAGACTAAGATTATAGAAGAACCCGAGAAAGAATCAAAGATTATGTTACTGAAAATGAAAGTAACCCTGGATGAACATTAAGATGTCAATTTGTCAGAGATCTTCAAAGAAAAGGAGAAAATCGAAGTAAGAATAGGAGACTTTGACATTGACTGTGCTCTGGATGAGGGAACACAGATGAAAATTATGATAGAAAGTACTTGGGAAACCCTAGGAAGGCCTGCTATGGTTCCTTCACTAGGAAAAATAGGGTTGTTTAAAGGAAAAATGGTAACCCTATGTGGAAGGATTACCCAGATAGCTATGAGTACCCATGGATCTTCGACAGAGGAAGAATTTGAAGTTATTAAATTTATTGAGGACCATGCCCCATTTCCAACTTTGTTAGGCAAGATTTGGATTGAAAAATATCAGATACGGGAAAAAGAAGAAAAGGAAGCCCTAGAATAGAAGAAGCAAGAACTCATGGAATTTATGACTAGAAGGATCGCCTACTTGATGGAAGAACAAGAGAACATATCTAAGCTATTGAACACCATGGACTTGGATTGCGAAGCTATAAGAGTATTAGAGGAACCAAAAAAGACCGAAATAACTAATCCATATAATGAAGGAGTACTACCCTTGGATCTGAAGAAAGAATCTCAGCATCGCAGAGTGACTATGTCGAGAGAAGATAAGAATCAGAAGGGAAAAAGGATGAACGAGACGAAGCTCACTAGAAAGAAGGCTAGGAAGCTAATTAAGAAGAGAGCCAAGATCAAAAAGTTACAGAAGATTCCAGAGGAAACTTCACAGAAGAAAAAATTATAGGAATTGAGCTTCATCGGGATATTAGAACAATGACATACGACACTTCTCCATGGTGAAGCAATATAGCCGTTGGACCGATATACCCATTCGAACTCCACCCCAAATGGACAGAAAAGCATTAAAGGATCACCACCAGACCGTTGGACCATGCTATAATGGATGGATCAACGTTCATGGAAGCTTCATACTTGTTGCAAGCAGACCGTTGATGAATTTCCTATTTAACTCCTCGCGCCGTGCTTGAAGAACACTTTTTCCAACTGAAAAATCAAAGCCCACATAACTAGTGATTGTCTAAAGTGATCATTGCAAGCAGATTTTTCATCCTAGTGAAACATTTTGAGATCATCATGACCCCACTTATCTTTCCCGAGTGCGTATGTCCGACGAGCTCACCGCACTTGAGGAATCCGTCACAGAGGTCCTTCTCGATTTAATGACTGAGAGATTCGAAAAGAAGAATTTCCACCGGAGTCCAAGCATCATCGACAGGAGGAGTGCAAGCCTCCCCGTCGACTGCTCAAGAAGGAACATCTCGAGCTAGCCCAGAAAGAAGAACTAAGCATAAGGACGACATAGCCAACACGAAGTTAGTGCCATCCATCCTACCAGCTTACATACCCCCTCTGAGCAGTGAGATTAATAGGGACAGTGTCCCTAGAGAATTTGAATACACCCTAGTCACTGCATATCTACTGAAAGGAGTACACACCTACCAGGCAGATCAAGACAAGGTTACAACGTTGAAGTTTTGTGACTTCAACTTGGGGGACCGTAAATCTTACAGCATGCTTGCCTCGTATAAGTACTTGACGAGAACTAAGGAAAAAAATTCAAAGCTCATTCCTCAGCAATGGATGATGAACCTTGCACAGTCTACTTTTCTCAACGTTATGAAAATACCACACTTCAACAGACACCAGGAGGTGAATGCTTGTGTAAAATTGCTGCTAGCAAGTTACCACGGAGGATACTTGTGGTTAGACCATCGCATAACTATTGATCCGACACTGATCAATAGGATCAACGGGGTTAGCATGCAGGGCCTTGATCCCCATGAGTACTATCCTGGAAAGACTGCAGACCGCACATAGCTCAAGCTCCTATTACCCATCGAGAGGATGAAGAGATCCTAGGAATAGCACACTGCCCAACAAATCGTTCTTACCATGCAGAACGGAGTGATGGAAGTCACCCAAAAACTCTAGCCGAGCTAGGAGGCAGCCTACCTATTGTTTGAAGAAATTGAAGGCCAAGGAACACTACTAGAACAAGTAGATGTCACAGTTGAGAAGCAACTGGAAGAACCTATCAGCGAAGTGGTTGTCTAGGAATTTGTTGAGCAAGAAGCAGTAGCACGGAGACAAGTCGAAGCAGCTCGAGCCAAGCTTGAGACCTTTGAGGCAACATTACCCAGACCTGATTAACTCGGGATGAGTCACAGGTGAGTGTTGGGGGCATGTTGGCCCTTGACCAAGTTTTGAGGAACACTTGGTCATATTTGACCATTTTTGGGACTTCGATAGCTTTTCAAAGATGGAGCGCAACACGAAGTGGAAATCGTGGAAGCTAGACCTCTTATTTGGGTCCTTTTTGGGTTTTGGGGGATAATGTAATGGGAAAGGGATGTCGGCCCGTGGGTTTACCCACGCTTAGGCCCACTTTTGTATGTATAAATAGATATGAAGTAGATGTGAAGTAGGTGTGATTTCTTAGTGTAATTGGTAGTGCATCTATGTGATGTTGAATAAGTGCTCTGTGCGAACTGTGTAGGGCTTGCAAGGCTAAGTGCAAGTTACTGTGAGATTGCTATAGGAAGCTAAGTGTTGTAACACAAGGTAGAAGGATCTAGCGAGCTGCGAAGATCTTCTATCCTATGCGAAGAGGGATTTGGATGGCTCTATGTTGTAACCTGATTAACTGAAGCTAATACAGAAGAAGACTTTCTAGACATAGCCCCAGGGTGGGGGTGAACCACGGTATAACTGTGTGTTGTGCTATGTGCCTCGAACTGATGTGTTTGTCTCTTCCTTTGCTAAGTGATTTCATGTGTTTAGATATATCTATTTATGTTTTGTGCTTATGAGATATGAATGAATGTTAGATCTGGTATGTAAGATGTTTAGTGCTTGATCTGCCGAATCTAATCTATCTTGTTGTGGCTATGTGCTGAATTATCTTAGATCTAAGTACATACTGCGATGCTCTGTGCTGTCTGCGAAGTATCATAAGGGTTGAATATTGATGAATAATCTATGCTAGGTGATTGCTAAGTGTTATAATCAAAGATCTGTGTCCCAGCTAAGGTTGCAGACACCTGAGTCTCACAACCACCCCTGCCTCTACCTCGGGTGAGACTTCATCATCTTTGCAGGTGTTGTCGAAAGGGCCAGTAGTTATGGTTTTGTTGGTGCGTTGTTGTAGCGTTGAACCCTAGGTCTACCCTTGTGCCAACAACGAGCAATTCACAACAGATCTACATCTCAAAATCAAAAGATATACATGTATAGTATCTATCTTTAAGAAGCTAATGATGCCCGATGGCTAGAAATGAGGCCTTCAGAGCTTGAGAAAAAACTTCAATATCTTCAAAACTCGGGTAGGAGTGTAATATCAGTGTACAACTTCACTACCCAGAGGTCTTTGATGACTCGTCGGGAACAGACAAGAGGATCTCAGTGATCAGGTAGAGAACTTCATTGATTTTGAACAAGGACTTGATTGGTCTTTCAGGATGGCCAGGCATGAGGACAAGAGACAAATTGTAGAAGGGCCAACTCAAGTTTAGTAAAAATTCCCTTGGACAAAAGCACGACAAATGATGAGACTCAGGTAGCATGGAATTGACATAAGTTCACGATGCAGGGGGCAATGCGAACTCTCCATATGTTTGGAAGGATAACCAAACAGAGGAGGACACAACTCTATGTAGCAAGAACAACTTCCTAAGGTCATATTAAATACTAGAGCTTGACGAACAAACATAAGGATGTGCTTCGTCCAAGGGTGACTCATTGTGTTGCCAACAAAAAAAAAACACTTTTCCCTTCCTCTTTTTGGGGTATATATGATTTTCTTTGTCTTTTTCAATAATTTTGGAAAGCTTGAAAAGTAATAAAAGAATGTTATGTTACAAAGGAGGAACGAGTGTCGCAAACATACTAGTTCCAAGCATAAGGAACACATATGCTCAGAGAAAGGAGACATATGCAGGAAAAGGGCACTCGGGAAAAATCCTTCATGGGTCAAGGTGTCAAGACACAGAGGCAAAGTGCTACAAGGCTTGCGTATAAGGCATTCTTCAGATGGTCCAGTTGAGAGAAACATGGAGCCAACATTAGTCCAAAGACGTAGGAATGAAAATGCAATTAATAAGACACAATGATAACGCCCTTCGATGTAATTTTAATGAGCCTAGAGAAGGTAAGCTCGATAGTTTTTCATTTTTAGAGAGTCTGAAAAAAGCATAAAAGGAGAATCCACTGGGGTACCTTTTTTGAAGGTAGTCTAGTCAGTTCGAAAAAGGGGTAAAATAACACTAAAAAGACGTCTATTCAAAACAATTTTAACAAGTGTGATAAAGACAAGATCACTCGGAAATCTTTTCAATTTTAAGGAGTCTAAAAAGAGATTAACTATGGACTCGTTGTCTTTTTCTAGATTTAGTCTCCCTAGCCCGAAAAAGTGAAAATTGTTGAGGAGAACTCTCTCGGCGAGACGAATCTCCCGAGGTGTACCTTTTTCCTCCTTAATCTACAGGCTAGAAAAGGGGTAAACTCATGCTCGTAGATGTTTTTCTGAACCAATTAACGAGTGTGAAAGAACAAGATCACTCGGTAATCTTTTCACTTTTAAGGAGTCTGGAAAAATCTTAACTATGGACTCTGTAGGGGATGTTCTTTTGGACCATTTTAACGAGTGTGAAGGAACAAGGTCACTCAGCTATCTTTTTATTTTTAGGGATTCTGAAAAGAGCTTAACTATGGACTCCGCGAGGGTTCCTTTTTCGTAAATTTAGTCCCTTAGGCCCGAAAAAGGGTTAAACTTATACATGAGAATACTCTTCTAGCGAACCGAAGCTCCTAGAGTATACCTTTGTTCGTACAGTTCACCATCCGAACCGAAAAAGGGGTAAACTACCATCGGACAGACATGCCTTCAAGTTTTAGTTTGGCGAGCGTGAAGGGAAACAATATCGCTCGACAATCTTTTCATGTTTATAGAGTCTGAAAAGGGCTTAAAGAAGACTCCAAGAAGTTACTTTTCTCAAGTAATCCCTACAAGATCACTCATACCAAGAGGGGGAAGCAACAACTCCCATTCCCCCATTGGATAAACCAATGGATCAATTGATGAGACCATGTCTCGAGAAGGAAAACATGATTGCACAGGTTCCTTCTCAGAAGCAATTGAACATTGAGGATAAGACACCACACAATTAACCCGTGGCGGGGTAGAGTCTACACAAACACTAGGAATATGTAAAGGGGTAGTCTGAAATAATGATGAATTAGGATGGTGATTATTAGATGCCAGCTAGTCGATAGTGACAATGCTTCCATTGTGAGGGAAATGCATTACTCGGAAGAGTATTGACACCACAACGTTCATAGCTTATACATAATCACGCCCGAGAAGCATATTAAAATCTAACGGGCCTTGTACCACTATAACATCGACAAGGACAATCTTCCTGCTTAATGAGATAGACAACTGAGGAAGAATCCCCAAATATTCACTAGGACATCTGTCAAAATCCAACAGCTCATCCGAAGAAGACACAAACTTGGGAGATCCCAAGACTTTCCAAACCGAGGAGGATAAAATACTTGTGGAGGCTCCTTCATCCACAATACATTGATAAATGTTTGTTGAATTAACTTCAACCCTTATTTGAAAAGGTGTGGAAGAAGGAATATGAGGCTCAACAAGATCATTCCAATCAAAGGAAACCATCCTAGGGCTTGGAGGGGCTGTACTCGAAACGAGCAGAATGCCCCCTTGTTCTGAAATTATTGAACTGGAAATTCTAAAAATATAGTCGGTAGACACATCACTCCCCAAGAGAAGAGTGGGATCAGCCGAAGACTGCATCGGTGTGACCACTTTGGTAGAATTGACACTCTATAAGAGAAGAGTGGGATCAACTGAAGACTGCATTGGCGTGACCACTTTCTCAACCAATGGCTGAATAGGCTACGAGACTACAAGGTCTAAAGGCACATCACCCCCCAAAAAGGGAGTGGGATTAGCCGATGACTGGATCAGCATGATCACTTTCTCAACCAATGGATAAATAGGTTGTGAGGAAACCTTAGAAGACTCAGAATCATAAGATCTTGCAAATAGGGACCACAATATTTGTACCTCTGGAATGCCAGGGCACAAATGAGTAAGGTGATATCCCTTGCAAAGCTTACAAGGGAACTTAGGCTTACGTTCTATCCATTTAGGTTTCTCAACAGAATCAATGCCCCCATCATGACTAGCAGTGGCTGGTTGCACATCTCCAACGTGACTTGCAGAGGTTGGTGATGGGTCGATAACATGACTCGTAGAGGCTACAGACCTATTGCCAGTATGACTAGCAGTGGCTGGACTTTTTCTGCCACATGACTTGCGGAGGTCGGGTACTTGCCCCCAACATGAATTGTAGAGGCTGGGTGCTAGTCTTCAACATGACTTGCATAGGTTGATGACCTATCTCCAACATGAATAGTAGAGGTTGGTGACTTCTTCTTCCTATTCTTCCTGTTTCTACTTCGTTTAGACTTCCGGTTACTAGTAACTGTAATTTCACTAGAAGCGGGAGAAGGAGGAGGAGAAGACTTTGTTGACGAAGGAACATCAACATGATGCCCATGACATAAAGTTATTAACTGAGAAGCGTTAAGAGAATTTGGGACATTTGGAATGGTACTAAACCAAACTGGTAATCCCACATTCAACCCAGGAATGTACAAAGTGGCCATCAAAGGGACACCAATGTTTCCAAAGAAAGGAAAAGCACAAGAATCCCCTTGCAAAGGGGTTCCTTGGTTGGTATCATCCGATACTTTAGCCATGGAGATATTATGCACAGGTTTTCCCCTTGTGAGATCATTCAAGTCCGTAAAAGTCTCACACACTGACTCTGAAGAACCAGTGGTATCAAAACAATGCCTATAAAGAGGCAGCTCCATGTTTCTAAGAAGAAGACCGAAAAGTCCTCACAACCGGCGGAGTGGATGGTCTACCACCCTAGGTCAAAGACCCAAAGCAATGACTGACTAACTCACTATGGAAAACTACGGAGTACAGAGCACACACTGAAAATTCCTAAAGGAAAATCAAGAAAGCAACTAACTAGTAGGAAGAATAGTTACGCCAACCAACACTAGAGAAACTTATCGGTGCAAGTGCAACTCGAACATGGAAGTACCCTCTAGGTATACTCTGCAAAGCATGGCCTGATGTATGCCCTAGGTACCACGGTATACCCTTGCAGTCACCTGTGTAAGTCCCTGAAATAAAGGCAACTAGGTTGCTAGCTCGCGAACAATTACCAGGCGGGTACAGTCGACAGTCGGGTGGACTGCAATGAGTAGGGTATCAAGACCGAAACCTATCAAGGGTATCGAAAGAAAGTGTTCAAGAAGACAACTGAGGACCTTGAATGTATTCGATACCCACAAATCTCTGTGGAAAATGCGATCAACGAAAATCCCAAGACAATTCCTCTATATGTGTTCCCCACTATGCTTGGTCCGACTTTGGAGGGGTTATCTCCGCTACCTTTCCGCACGCGACCTCATGTTTAACCCCTTTGTTAGAGGGGGGTCCCGGATAATTTCCATGTTTACTGAACTTTAACACTCCCTAACTCATACTCTAATGTTTGATTTAATGACCTTGAAGAGTTTCCTCTCCAACCTAATTCAAGGCCCTAACCCTAAACTGGTTGGTTGACCCTACAAACATAAAAAGTCTAGTTAATTTTAATTAGCGTTCTTTTTACTGGCTTGATTTACTCAAAAGGGGTGCGGTAGTGAAACTAATGTTGTTAAGACTTTTGCGAAAATGAAACTTATAAGAACACTAGAAAACAAGGATTATCTTTCTTATTTTTCTTTTGAAATGCTTTTTAAAATTAGAAGAAAACACAACGTTATGCTAATTTCTTTTTCTTTTTCAAATAACAATGCAAAGTAGATGTCAAGAAAGAAAGAGACCTAACAAGCTCAATTTTTTTTTATATTTTATTCCAATCAAAGCAAAAATAATAAAAGATTCTAAAAGAAATTGACGAATCCACGATTCATGCCCCCCCGACCATGAGGGGGAATTTTTTTTTTAAATGTAACTCATTTTTCTTGAAATTTCAAGCTAAAAATAAGGAAAAAAGAAAGGAAACAAAATAAAATTTTTTTTTTAAAAAAAGGCAAGCAAACTGATGTCAAACCCAGGCTAAAGACTGTAACAACAGAGACCAGTACTAGATATAGAAAACCCATGAGAAGTATGACTTCAAACAGGGAAGAGGATGACTGCCTCTTCTTGAAAAAGACTTTCTTGACACAGGCACACTACTGACAGTTAAGTAGCTTGCGTATGTACGTGGGATGTCCAAAGGTAGGGCATGTATATATGCGTGCAAACCCACTACAGGCCATGTACACCTCTGTAACTTCTCTAAAAGAGAAAAACAACAGTCAATCTGACAAGGCAGAGAGTACTGGTATGGAAGACCAGAATCCCTTAAATACTCAGATACTTACAAAAACTCAAAAAAGGCAATTAAACCAATTAAAGAACCCAAAATATCCCCTAAAAACCCTAGAGGCTCCCCAGTATGGTCGCCAATTCATCTATAGCGGGAAAACCCCCTACGGACTACACCAGGGTTCTAAAGTGCAGGCAGAGATAACCGTCTAAAGTCTCCTACTTTTAACAACTATCCCGACATTACCCCACAATCATACATAAAAGACAAAGTGTAGGGATCTGGTAAGATTACCTTAAACTCCACATCCGATGTCGATCCCTTTGCGCTCAGTTGTTTCTCGACTGCATATCTCCTCCCAAGGCCAACCTACATTCACCAAAAGACAAAAAAGAAACTACAAGGATGCATTCTATATATGGATTAGTGGGTTAGATATCATAATAAAAATACAAATAAAACATGAAGATTGAAGACATCATTTGGTAGGATGAGAAAAAGTATTTCTTTATATTAATCTCACAAAGTCGCTTACAATATGAGACCGAAAACTGCTCCTCGAACTCAGTCCTGGACTCTTCTTCACCGTGCACCAACTGCTTCCACGTATTCTTCTCCTCTTCAGTTCTTTTTAAGGAGATGGCAAGGGTTTGCAATGGAGGAATAAATGAATTTTGGCTCAAACTCACAATGTGGTTGAAAAATATTGGGGCAAAGGGGGACTACTGAAATGGGAAGAGTTTCTTTGCTCTCATGCTTCTTATTTGAATGGGACCCCAACACCTTCTTTTATAGGCCAAAAAAGATATTTATTCGGTTGGGTGACTGGCTATGGGCGGTCAAAAGGTTAGGTAACGGCCCAAAAACCTGTATCCCTTTGCAATTTTTATTTATCACGCTTTTTGTGAGTATATAGGGGCTGTAATGGTGCAGCAAGCGTATGTACATGGGTAGTAGTGGTGTAGGGCATGTACATCTTCAAAAAAATGGTTTTTAGAAGAGTTGTTCAATGATGGCTTGGAAAAAATAGCAAGTAAGATTGCCTGATGCTAGGTATGCATGTCTGGTGCAATTTAGGGTTATAACAATTATCTTGTGGGTAACAAATTTGAGCTAAGGACATACCACTGTGGTTTGAAGAATTTGTTTGGACAACCAACACTAAATGCTAGACAAACTAGATGGCTGGAATTTCTGAGTGAATATGACTTCGAAATTAAGCACATAAAGGGAAAGGAAAATCAAGTGGTTGATACACTCAACAGGAGAGCTCATGAAGTGAATTTTGCAACCATTAGCATGTACCAGACATATCTGAAAGACAAAGTTTTCACAACAAAAAATTCAGATCAAAATTATTTAAAAATAAAAGAGACATTACAAGAAGGTAATTTTCAATAGAAATTTAATTATTATGAGTTGAAAGAAGATGGAATTCTCATGTACAAGGGTAAGGTGTATGTGTCGAATTCCAATGAACTTAAAAATGCAGTGTTGAAGGAGATGCACAATATGTCATATGTCAGACACCTAGGATATTAGAAAACAATTGCAACAATAAGAAGCCAATATTTTTGGCCAGGAATGAAGAAAGAAGTGGCTAAGTACATAATCAGATGTCTAGAAAGCCAAAACGTAAAGACAAAACATAGACACCCAGTAGGTTTGCTACAACCATTTCCCATTTCAGAATGGAAGTGGGAAGTGGTTACAGTTCATTTTATTACTAAGTTTCCCAGAACAATGAAGCAACATGATTCCATCATGGTGGTGGTGGATAAGTTGACTAAAGCAGAACATTTCATTCTAGTAAATACTACACAAGGCAACCAATATTGCATAAATTTATATGAGAGAAGTTGCTAGGCTACATGGGGTGCCTAAGGAAATAGTTTAAGACATAGATCCAAAGTTTACTTCCAATTTTTGGAAGGGTTTGTTCAAAGGCTTTGGGAAAAATTTAAATCTTAACACAACATATCATCCATAGTCAGATGGGAAAATAGAAAGGACTAACAAAATAATTGAGGACATATTTATAATGTCTGCGATGGATCAACCATCATAGTGGGAAGATTATATATCCATTTAATTGAATTTTCCTACAAAATTGGGTATCAAGCCTCATTGAAAATGAGTCCATTTGAGTCATTGTAAGGCAGAAAATGTAACACACCAGTGAGTTGGGATTATCCATCAGAAAGAGCAGTTGTTGGGCTAGAATTGCTAAAATAAATGGAATATTATATGGAAAAAATAAAGTAGAATTTGAAGGCTTCCCAGGATAGGAAGAAAATTTATGCAGACAGGAACAAATTTTTCATAGATTTTAAAGTGGGAGAACACGTGTTTTTGAAAGTGAAGGTGTTAGCACTCTATAATTTGCTCAAGGCTGCGGAGGCAGTCACAGAGGCAACATCAAAACCACTTCGAGTCTTGGGTCTAGCCCTCCAAGACTCAGAGAGGGATCTCTCTGTCTGATATAGATTTGTTTTAATAGATATTAGGCTAGTTACGCAAGTGTAGGGTTGGGGTTTTTAAATGGTTGTTTTGGAACAGCAAGGAGGGCCATTGGGAAAATGGGGTCTTCGCTTAAAAATGTGATTCACTCTCAGATCTGAGACATAACTCTTAAACAGGGAAAGGTAGTGGAAATGTTGGATCGATTTAAGTTTTGATGGTGTCGATTTTAGGAAGAAATAGGGGAGGAAAAAATCCAAGCCATGGAGCAACTAAGAATTCCTTATCTAAGCTTTTTAGCAGAATAACATACAGATTATCAAAAGGACAAATGCAGAGTATTTGCCAATAAATTATGCTCTGTTTACTTTCTTCTGATAATGAGAAAATGAAAAACAAGTGTAATGATCACAGGAAAACACTTAACAGAGAGAGAACTCCACCAACATATCCACATAGGAATCCTGTAAAAGAAAGCATGCCCATTGTTGATTGATCATCTAAATATTACAGAAAATGTTCTCTGGCCAAACACAGCCCACAGTCCCGCCAGGAACCTCACAGGTCAAACCATTTTACATTAAAATCCTCTGGATAAATAGGATAGACCATCCCAATAAGTTTCGGAAGTCGGTTTAACCGCCTCAGCCAAAAATAGCCACCACTCCCACAAAATTTGGAGTTGTCTGCCATGAAAAACGGACCGGTTTTCTGCGAAAAAGGGGTCTGAACAGACGTGTTTTTCTCTTGAACGATGACACCTAGGAGAAAACTGAAGGAGGTTATTGTATAAGGGCATGTACTGGACAAAAACCTCCTTCGGTTTCACCAAATTCGTCCTCATCTGGTCGTAACATCTCCTGCAAGATCAGGACTGTAACGGAAAATTGAGAATCTGGAAAAATGGGCCTCGAAGATGGATTTGATTCTCCATGATCGTAGCGCCGTTGCAAAAAATGAGAGAGGTTTTTGTTCTGCAGCCTGTTATGAGAAAAAACCTCTCTCAGATTTTTAAAATCCATCTTTGTTTGCCCAGAATCGGCCTCAGACGAGGACATGCTGAAATGGGAAAAAATGGCAAAAATATTAGAAAGCGGTTTTTTTCATGAAAAGCGGTATTCCGGACCCCCCCTGAGGTG